>VMBQ01003309.1:72030-106761 GCA_007657795.1 Dreissena rostriformis
ATTTATTTGTTCATTTATAAAACTTCTAACACTGATATCAAACAAGGCTCCATTTTACTATGAAATTGCGCGGCGTAACCCGAACACTTACGTAGAATGTTTGGGCTAAAAACTAAACAAGATTTTTGAACATGTCTATATAAGTTCATAGTTTAAGATTTGAAATATGAAAATATGAGTAGATGTTTGATAAGGATAAATTAGCAATGAAAAGAATATTAATTACTTCATCGAATACCTAAGTGGTTATCAAGAAGTGACGTCATATCTGCAATGCATGACAGTGCTCTCCACCTACAACTCTCGCTAGGTGTCACCCCTGCGTGCGCATGATGGTGCGCAAGGCTTTGATCTTTGTACAAAGGTCGTCTGCTTTTATCGGTTTTATCGGATTATAATTAAATTATCATCTAAAGTCATACGGATGATGTGAAACCGAGGCGGTAGCTGAATTGCTATTTGCAACTTCATTATGACATGTCTAGCTGATGTCGATGTAAAATACACCGTGGTAAACAGTGCCCACCCGTTATGGGAACATGCTCAGCTTATCGGACTTCCCAGGCTTCAGTAGTAAAAATAGTTTGTCGTGTACGTTTTATCGGGTTTAATCATTATCAGTAGATGTAAAATATAGATGTCGTCGTTGTTTTGTTTTTTTTTCTCCTAAAAATAAGGTTAGAAATGTGTTTATCCGTAAATATGTTTAGAGGTTAAATGGAAAAGATACGTGAAATTTGTACCTCGACAAAGTTTCTCACATTACACTTAAATCAAACAATAAACTACATAAAACTAATGATCTATGATGTATTTGATTACAACGAATTCCTCTCATATTTACTCTGAATACACTATCAGTGCCCTTACCTACCCCTCACCTAATATCTAAACATCACAAAAGTGTGCACCGTTTTTTCTAATACAAGAACGCCTCACGATCTCAAAAGAGCTTACAGGAACGTGCGCAGCCATCAAATTCGAGGTCTTACCCACTTGGTACATGTACTCGCGGACACTTAATTACCCGGTCCTGCTTTATATAGGCATTGTACGATCTGCAAGAGTGCGTGAAACGACACTTATGTTCGCTAATTACGTATCAATGACTGCTGGAATGTCAATATGAGGGTAATTGGTAACGTGCTTGAGAGTACTCGATAAAAGCCGAGGCTTCCGCATCGGTGGAGGTTGTACCAGAACCGCGGGTGTTCTTGTGGTCTTAGAACTAAGCAGAATAATTTTTTTTACTCGTTTAAGAGAAATCTGTCTTTGATATATTTTGATAATTTGTATTAAACGAAACCAGGCTTCATACTTTTGCACTTAAAAGTACTTAATTAGCATAAAAAGAGCGTGATGTAAAAACATGCGGCCTAGTGACAGCTATGTAAGGTTATGCATGTACATAACACGGTCAATTGCTACTATATATTAGTTATGTAAACGATCTTTCGAAAATAAAATATTATTTTATAAATTGATGTTTTGGTTTAATTAAACATGCAAAGAGTGTATCAAAGGACACACATACAATACAAGTTGTATTTATCCCATATGGTCACAATGCAAAAACTATCATGCAGGCAATAGAACACAAATATATGTCAAAGTGTCCTTTTGTTAGGATAAAAGGTGATAAACAGAGCTATGAAAGAGTACGATGAAATGGAATATTGGTTGAACTGAAATGTGAAACGTTGTAAATTGTTTTAACAGGCGCCATATTGTCAATAAGGCACTTTGATAATTAATCCGTCATCTCGTATAAATCTTTCGTACACAATTAATGAATCACCTTTAAAAGAAAATAATTATTCAAACTGTTATATTGATCGGTTTAAAGTGAAATAAAAGAGGATTCATGGCTGAAACGATTACGGCGACTTTAAATATGTAACATTACGGATGTAATGGGCTTACGTCAAACGGCATTAAATAGCTGATATTTATTTTCTTAAAGTCACACTTCTTTTCAAAGAATGGACGTAGATAAAGGTGCATGAATAACACGTGTTTACACTATCTCTGGTATTTTATCCGAAACGTTATCAATGTCAGTCAGTCCTGAACATAAAGTGGGGTGCGAAAGGGATCAATTAAACTCTCTTAAATACCCATATTAACCGATTAAATAAGGCTAAAGGAATAGCTATGTCTTACAATTTCGAAAGAAAACTTGTTGCAGTAAGCATGGTTAAAACAAAGAGTATTCGCTGTATTAACAAGTTCACAACTATTCTATTGTCTATACAAAGTTAAAGGATTTTCCTGTTCTAAGTTTTCATTTAATGAAAAAAATGGCCATGCACAAATTGTATGCAAATTAAAAATGTAACATGTATGCATACCCGTTGTTTAGTTTATGTGTATATGTATTAAAAATGGCTGGGTAAAGTATAGTTTAGTACTTTTCTCGATTCAGGTTTTTTTGTATCACGTTTGTGTATTATATCGAATATGTATACACACTATAGCACATTTGACCAGATCTTACATTGAAATTGCACTTTATGACTTAACGTACCTTTTACACACGAACTGGATTGAACAAATTTACTAAATGCGAAACAAGAAAATTTAAATAAACATGTTTACATGTGAACTAATTAGTTAGGTGTCAAACAAAACTGTTATAGATGAAATAATAACGCATGGAAAAAAACAATTATTTTCTTTCCAATTTGTCATTTAATTATTAGCATGTAATTAAATACTATTTGTATTGTTTTACCGAAACCATTTACATAGACCATAAATTATCTAAATCTGCGTAAATCATCTTCATCTGACATCTGTCGACAATAACCCCACATTGATGAACGACAACGATATTATTTAGTCGTGCTTAAACCTCTACTTTTAATTTCAAATACTTCTTTTGTGATAAGGCGCAGGTTTTGATGTAATTATCAACAACACATATTTGACTTTTTATTTATCTACGTGAGTATTTTCCATATTGTATACATCATTCTCAAATAAAAAAAGCTAAATTGTATGGATGTATTATTATTTAGCTCGCCCATTACATGTGTTAATGGTTAGTTTCAAACAAAAATTAATTGTGATTAATATTGTAAGTGTTACTTTTTTATTGATTGATAACACAAATGTTATTGTGTTTTCCCCAAGAATATGTTAATTGAGTTTTAAGCGTCACAATTATATTTTCCGGGTATTTTTTTCTTTAACTGATGACAATATTATCGTGATTTTTTTTTAAACGCCATTAACATCAGTTATTCGACGCCTACACTTGCATACTTACTTTGTTGTTTGTGTTTTTCTTTAAATATACAGAAGATAAACCGATATGTTTTAACATTAACTACTTTAAATGCATAATTGATAAGATAACAGATGCAGTGATTCTATTTTCCTTTGTTTAAAGTGCCCTGCAGCGCACTTACTGTATGCGTAGGAAGCAAGCATTTCTACTAGACGAAACCAAGTTCATATATTTGTGACAAAATACAATTCTAGCGAACAAAGACACCATCCAAATAAGAACGATTTTCTGATTACAGCATAATTAAACATTATGCCGAAAAGTTTCAGCTGAAGCGATTACGGTGACTTTAAATATGTAACATTACGTCGAGCATTAAATGGCTGATATTTATTTTCTTAAAGTCACACTTCCTTTTAAAGGATGGCCGTAGATAAAGATGCACGAATTACACGTGTTTACATCATCCGAGGCATTTTATCAGAAACGTTATCAAGGTCAGTAAGTTCTGAACATAAAATTGGGTTCGAAAGGGATCCTTAAAACTCTCTTAATTACCGATAAAATACAGCTCAAGTTACAGCTACGTCTTAAAATTTCGAAAGCAAACTTGGTGCAGAAAGCATGGTTAAAGCAATGAGTATTAACTGTATTAACAAGTGCACAACTATTATTATTAATATAAAAGTAAAAGAAATTTCCTGTTATAGGTTTTCATTTAATAAAAAACACGACCTTGTTCAAATTGTATGTAAATTACAGATGTCTATAAAATGTTTGCATACCCGTTGTTAGGTGTATGAGTACAAATTTAGTATATTTTTTTTCGATTCATGATTTTTGTAGCACGTTTGTGTCAGATTTGCAAATTTTCGTTGTAGTTATGTTTTTTTTTTGTGTGCAAGGAAACAGTAATACTGACCAAAAACCATGCTCTAAAATATCCATAATATGCATCTTTTAACGATTTAAAAACCTGAAAAGTATAAAGCGTTGCAACGCGAAACGATATATAATTTGGAAGTTCTGATGATATCGTTATACTGTGTGACATTAAAAGGATTGCTTATATAAAATATAAATACTTCATTTACCATGTTAGATCGGATGGCCGAGTGGTTTAGGCGTTAGACGTTTACTCCAAGGGTCAGTGGTTGAGCCCAGGTGAGGATTACTTTTTTTTCATTCTTTAAGTTTATTTTTGTCTTATACTGGACCTCCTTACTTCCGATGTTTACATTTATTAATTTAAAGCATTTAATGACAAACTTCAAAACATGCCAAAATCTTATGTTAAATACTGTATAAGAGCGGTTTTGAGCGATGAGCGACCTGATTAGGCTAAACTCGAAATCATCGCAAGTTTATTTATTTAATGGCAAATCACATTTTACAGTCAACTACACGTTATTAATTTTAGCAAAACAATATTTACATTGCATGTCAATCCCAAACTACGTATTGCCATGTTTCATCAATTGAGTGTCTACGATTTAATGTATTGACGTTTAACATCACTTCAGTCCACAGTCTTCGACATATAAAATAAAAGAATCGATATCATAGTTTGATGCAATTCATTTCTAAATATATATCAAATAAGTGTTTTTGATAATAAAATTCATTCGATATTCAACTTTTATCATTTTGTATGTTTGAATAATTCCTTTGTTAACTTCTTAAATTTACCAAATAATATGTTATATGTACAAATCCCTGTTAAGTTGCTTCGCCAGTGAAGTTCAACAAGGTATTTCAGGTATATGTACATGTAAACACATACATATCTACGTAGAAGTATTATATAATTTAGAAACAAACAGAAATCAGTTATAGTATTCAATTAAAAGTATGACTCAAACATGATTTTTTTTAACAAAATAATATATCACGAAGTTTGTGATCTTTTTATGGTCGTTTTTCGACAACATACCAATAGCCATACCTACTTAACCCTTTCTTTAAATAAAAATATATTTGTTAACACATAAATGTTACATAGTATATGTGTTTATAGTAACATATCATACATGACATTAACATAACGACTAGGATGATCCAATGCGAGTTAAGTACGATTATACAGAGGTCACATCCGGTCACATCCGATTGGTTTAGTTTAACCGGATTCCAAGGCATCGGCAAATGAGAATGTCTGTATCATACACAGCAAATTATATATTTGGATGCTATTGAATTCAAAACAGATGTTTTAAGATGAGCATTTAAGTGGTTATCAGTTGCATGGTTTTCAAAATAATTGACAACACACGTACAGGGAAAGTCATAGTGCATAGAATTTAGGTCTATATATTTTATTCTATGTAGATGACTGTTTTATTTGTCTTTCGATAGCTGTGTGTGTTTTATTTATTGACACCATTACTTATATGACGTACATTATATAATCTGTTAAATGAAAACACACGTTTCCGAGTGGTTTAATCGTGCACTGGCAAAATGCTCACTGCTTTAATGACAGGTCAGACGTTCCAAGAAAATATTTAAATACCATGAAAACTTTCAAGGACATATGAAAAAAACACTTTGCAATTGATTAATTGGTTTTCTTTCTATTTGGAGTTCGTATTTTGCTAGATAAATAGATTGATATAAACAAATACAAAACACTTTAATTTACCATATTAAATGTTAAATCCATACAAAACGTTCGATCTGTATGATATATGTGAAAGATACCATGTGCATGAGTCAAACATATTTATGAAACATTAAAGTTTTGTCAAAAATATCAAAACAATGAAAATAGGACGAAATACTTTTCACAGAAAATATCGTTTCGTGTATTGTTGTTTATTTAATTGTATATCGAGTTTCCATAAAAATGTACGGCATAATTTGAAAATGCATCTGTAACTATATAATTATCAAGAATTAAATAATGTTCGAAAACTGGAATACTTAAAAAAAAAAGAACACACAATACAAAATATAAGATTTTTACATAATTATAACTTTCTTTGTCTACGGGTACATCAAACGTATAAGACCCATTTTCGCATGACGCGACACAAATCACAACAGTAATAAGTTGTCCATGGTATATAAGAAATATTTTAATGGTTCACGCCTGACTTTGAACAGAAATTTTGTCTTAATGTTAAATTTCATAACAATCGAGTGATACACGTGTTACCTAATTAAAGATAGCGAGCTACTTTTACGTTGGGCCCACTTCAATTTATGCACATGTATTTGCATGCGAGATATCATGAAACATATGAGGACATGACACGAACAACACTCACTGGCACTGAAACAAAACGCGTTAGATATGTAAAAGTAACAACAAATAACAATACATATCATATAACACTGTTATATATATATATATATACCCGAAACTGTTTGTATAGAAAAACGACCAAACATATACGCTACATCCTCTTAATAATCCATGTCAATAGAAAGGCACAAATCACGTCACTTGAAAGAGCGAAACAGACGACTCCATTATCAGTCACGTTACATGACCTTCGTTAACGACTGACTCTAACGTTGTCGTCTAAATGTGTTGCAGGTTTTTATCACTGTCGACATCATTGTCATCATCACAAGTGACACAGTCAAATTATTTCACATTTATAACAACAAAATGATCTAAGTTGTCATAGTTGTTTGTGTCATAGCTAATCATAAAAGTTCGCACTTCGGTAACGAAATCAATGGATCCCTGAAAAGTTAAGGCGAACGGCATAGCACTTTCCGCGCAGAATCATATGCTATTTTACACTACTTTCAGAGAAACTTGCTCCGTAGAACGTACACATTGAACAAAAGACTTGTCTCATAATGGTGTCCAGTTAAAGCCACACACCTTATTTGGCATAGTCAATTTAAGTATAAATAAGAAACATATTTTATCTATGCCAATTAGAATATATCTGGTGGTAACAAGGTAGAAATCCGTCTCTTGTGCGCTTTAAAACTTAAAAATAATCGCGTTTGTCGAAATAGACGTATACGTCTAGAAATCCTACTTTCGGTTGTAAAAGTGGTACCGTTTGAAAAAATAATAAATTACTTGCTAACTGGGCTAAAGATTTAATTTTATGTATGCCAATTAGAATATTTATGGCGGTTACAAGGTTGAAATCCTCCTTTTTTGCGCTTTAAAACTTAAAAATTATCGCGTTTGTCGAAATGGACGTATAATTTAGAAATCCTACTTTCGGTTTAAAATCGTTAATTCCCGGATGAAAAATAATAAATTACTTGCTAACTAGGCCATAGATTTAATAAAAAAAATGCACACTTTTAAATTGCATCTATATCTATTGATAAACATGTACTTCATTTCAAGGTGTGTGGCTTTAATATGTTGTGTTGTACGGTCTACGATGAAGGATGTCTCTGCATTTTTTCCATAAACGCTTTCATCACCTGAAAAAATGTAAAAAAATTAAACTATTCTTATTTCATATTCTGGAAAAAAATGAAATAATTTATAAAAAAAAAGAAGAAGAAACAAAAAATATAAGTCAAGAAAACATTATACGAACTTTATTAACTGCCGTGACTTTAAATGGCTCAATTTTGGGTTTTCTAGCTTGTTTACGTATGGGTCTCGTTCACGAAATTAATGTGTTACGTGGGAATACCTTGTACGCAGACACTCAGTCACAAAATACAGTTGTGAACTTATAATATTATATTTAAACATTTTATTCACAAGTTTTCACAAATCTTTGAGTCCGAACACGGCGGAAGTTGGCATGACTGCCGTTCAACTAGACTCGGACAATCCATGCCGTCGAATTTAGGACTCATGATCACCTTCCGGGAGCGCTCCTTCACCGCTTCCGATCCGCATGTGGCTGAACAGGCGCCCCAGTCGCCCCATCCGCTCACCTTTCAGTCTCGTGCTGTTTACAATACAATAAAAATTATAATAATGTGTATAAACAATCATAATGTAATTCGTGCTTACAAAGTATGTATGAATTGATATAAATGCAGTCTTTATGGTTTTATCCTTACCTTTTCGTATTGTCGCTATTGAACGTTTTTATATAAGTATTATTATCTATAGTTATGAAATAACACAAGGAGACAACTTACGACACTTTTTCAGCCCACCTGCACTTCCGTCTGCGGCTGAGCTTCTTCGGACTCTTTTTGCCGCCATTTTCCGGCTGCTGTTTGATCATGCGCGACCGAGTGATGTACTGCTTCCCACAGGTCGCCGTGCACGCGTCCCACTCCGTCCACTGAGTTACCATGCAGTCCACTTGCTCAATACTTCCGCCAGTGGCGTCCACATCGTCCGTACCCATATTTTCCTTGTTCTTCATATTTCGATTCTTTTCCCTTCGTACCGTGGGATGTTTAAAAAATACAACTGGTAAAATATCAGTGAAACAATAGAGCATCCATGTTTTATGAGCCCGTTTATGAACTCCCTGTACTTCTTACCGTCGGATGTAAAAACAAAAATGTACAACTGGTTCAAGATCAGTCAAACAATACAGCATCCCTGTTTTATGAGCCCGTGTCACAATCAGTCTGATATACGACAACCATGTTTCATCTGGCACACACCCGTGATGTTTATTTTCTTGCCACCAGCAAATAGCAACACATGTTTGCTCTCAACCTTTTGAAGCAACCTTATGTTATAACTTTAAACGTCATAAGCTTCGACATTGTTAATTATTTCGACGCCCAAATGCGTATGATAAGCGATCATCGGTTTCAAAATGCCAGGTACAAGTGCGTAACATAACACCAAATGCCATTGTAAAACAAACACACACCTTTGATGACAATACCATAGGCAAACTGAGGAAAAATGTTTACTAATGCATGGTAGACAATGCTGATAAATCATCGCAAAAGGGTTAAAGCAAGTCACGTTAATATAATTATGTTTGCCGTGTAATATATTATTTCGTTTGAGAAGTCGGGTCAAACATAGTCAAGGCCACTGTTAATTCAATATGGTACAACGGTACATGTTTATATAATACAACCAAATATAGGGATTGTACAGTTAACTAAAGAAAAGTAAATAACTCAAAGTAAAGTAAATAACATCAAGTGTTATAACTTTTAAACATTTGGGTTATAGCGTGGTCACGTTTCATGTGTATATAATACATTTGATTATTTCCATCATGGATTAGTAATTTGAATCTTTGTTACTTAAATATTAAAATATTCAATTGAATAACATAAAAGTATATACGTTCATTTTTTAATTTGCATTATTTTATATTTATATCGTGTCTTTCAATGTCTCCAATTTTCATTTTAAAGATTACTCGTCGATATATAACGCCCCACAATCATAAAAAACAAGACTTTGACAGAATTTAAGGATAAACAGCTGTCCCCGATGATAACCCATATCAATTAAAGATTTTGTATTTTTCCCTTATGAAAACCATATACCATTACAAGCAGTATGAATATTTCATTCAAACCTTGACCAGACGTGCGGCGGCTGATCAGACTTCATGATCATCTTATACTACTTTCGAGATAAATGTATCGCTGTTACATTACAAACAAATACCCTCTTTCGGCGAAACACATGATGGGGTCAAACTAGTGTATATTACAAATTTATATTAACGTCTGTCTGAAAAAAGGGTGTTATTCATGTGAGTAAGTGTCGTCTTAGATTACATTTGCAGTCCGCTCAGGCTAAGCAGGGACGAGACTTTTGGCCCATATTGGATTTTTGTTTAGCAGAGACTGCTTTTAAACAAAACATTCCATAAAAGCGGAAAGTGTCGTCACTAATAGCCTGTGCGGACGACATTCTAGGCACATGCATGAAGCCCCGTTTTCCCAGAGCGAGTCTCATATATTACGTTCGCGTTAAATCTGTTTAGTGTTTACACAGATTAACCTACCCATATATTTGGCGCACTGTTCTTGACACTCGGCATCGGTTTTGAACTTGTTGTCGTTTCCCCGACAACCGCAATAACGGAATGGCTGGCACTTTCGCATGCTGGTGTCTTAGTACCAACGCTGAAAGTTGCCTCGACAGGGACCGACATTCATCGGGAGGGAGCAGATGGCTTAAAGAAATAAGGAAGTCAGATTGACATAAAAATAAACGTGTATGGTTTATTTGTTAATATACGTGTATTCTCTTTCATGATATTTTTTTGTGATACCATGAATGTCAATGGTGTTATACATAGGCGTTTTGTGTTATATATACGTGTATCCTGTTAGATGTTAATATAGTTTTTTTCCAATTAATGTGTTTATTGTATATTACGCGAGTAATCAACAATTCATAAATTTTAGAAAGCTACATTTGTTTGAACGGAACTTGTGTTCAACACCACACCACAGTGATAGTTCCAATAACTATTTGGCAACACCAATTTCTTTAAACAGAATGTATGTACACAAATGATGACGGTTATTGTGGTGATGGAGGTGGTGGCAATAATGATGATGCTTCTGATGATAGTAAGTAGCGTCGTGATTTTTGTGAAATGATAGTTGAATCGTGGCATACACCATGCGTCAAATATCCTACGCACATCCTTGCGCATTTCATCGAATGGGCGTCTATACATGCAATAGAATAGTTGTCTTAGAAACGAATTGAAAGTACTGTGATATTGCATTTTCGCCGTTGTATGCTTAACAATAAAATTACAAACAAATCATTTACGATATATAATTTAAAAAAAATCCTACTCCGTTAAGATGATTTAAGATCAAACAAAATTGTGCCCTTTGTTATCATTTGACGGTAAACATAACGCTACTTGATATCATTTTAACTGCTTTAATATTCGCTCATGCATTATGCAAAATTGCGCAAAAGATGTTATTAAATGCAAATCGGTCCCTGATTATCTTAAACATTAAGTAATTATGATGCATAAAAATGCAAAACTTTTGTTTCATTTATGTCGTTAAAATGAGAAAATGGGTGATACTCAAAGAGTTTCATTAACCTTCAAACACAGGACGTGTTGCAACGAAGGTTGTCGGCTTATNATACACCGGTCGGGCTAGGTCCCACCATTGTGATAAGGGAGACAGGTTACAACTCACCTATACACCAGTCGGGGCTAGGTCTCACCATAGTGATGAGGGAGACAGGTTACAACTCACCTATACACCAGTCGGGGCTAGGTCCCACCATTGTGATTAGGGAGACAGGTTACAACTCACCTTTACACCAGTCAGGGCTAGGTCCCACCATAGTGATGATGGAGACAGGTTTCAACTCACCTAAACACCAGTCAGGGCTAGGTCCCACCATTGTGCTTAGGGATACAGGTTACAACTCACCTATACACCAGTCAGGGTTAGGTCCCACCATAGTGATGAGGGAGATAGGTTACAACTCACCTATACACCAGTCAGGGCTAGGCCCCACCATAGTAATGAGGGAGATCAGATGAGCCTTCTGGATGACCTTGAACACCGCCTCACGTGTTTTCGTGACGTCACGCCACATCGGACTGGTGTTGATATCCGTGTAAATCTTGTCGCTCTGAAATACACAAACCATTCAAGTTTCAAAATGGACTGTACTTCTTTACAAATCATTTTTCACATTTAAGACTTAACATCATCTATTAAACGTTTCAAATGTGTTATTAAGATTTGTTTTCTGCGCATGTCAATGTCCAAAATCTTTACATTTTCGTTGAAGTTTGTGATAACATGCAGCTTTAAATATGAGGTAAAGTTGTATTCCTCTGTGATATTCGTACATACCCCGTTGGCATTCGAAGAAGCTATGATCTAACGTCAAGAACGAATAAGTGTGTGCTTTTCACAAATGCTGTATTAATAAGATTGATATGTTTTGAATTGACTTTTTTTCGGCGTTTCTGAAACAAAACATCAATACGAAATAGTTTATTGCCAGTATAACTGTATTCTTATGAAAGCCGCTCGTGTAGTGTTGAATATTTGTTCAATACTTGTGCAAAACCATGCCTTATAATTCTATCCGCAAAGTATATTATACTTATGTATATGATATTGGTTAAACAACCAAGCTTGATTATTTGTTGTAATGCACTTCATCGTCGTGAAAACAAATTTTTAATCCTATACATGGGAAAAAAATATAAGTTTAACGTGTTGTTTTGAAAAGACAGTTTTTGCAAGATGAGTTCCCCTTTGACGAGAACGTTATGTTTCGATTACCTAGTCCATACATGGACTTGAGGTGGCCAACATAAAAATGTCAAACAGCCTCGTGGTCTACGAGTAGTTGGTCAAAACAACGCGAAACAGTGACTTAAACGCTAAGAGGTTCTGACAAAACTAATCACCCCTTACCTAAAAAAATATTTCAAAGATTTTGACGGGTGTGTAAAACGACATGGAAAATTGCCAAAAGATTTCGGATAAAAATGTTATATATGAAACTTTTACGTAATTATCCCAGATGTCTTGGGTATTTGACAAGAAATTATAATTCTTGCTAACGCATGACATACTACAGTGCCGTGTTTATTGTGTTTACAATGCGCAGGAATAGGTTTTCCAGATAAAGTTGGTCGTATAAAATGCGCTGAGAACGGATAATGATCCCAGTCAGCGTCTGTTTACCGGAAGTAGAATGTAGCACGTGCAATTAACGTCTGGAAACGAGTGGCATTGTGACTGCATGTGGTGTAATTAGTTTAACAGACCAAGCGATATGCAACAGAAACAAATAACAATCGCTGCATCTGGGAACATAGGCAACAGTTGCTGAAATTGGACGCTGAACATGTCCTTGTCAGAAAAACTCTTTGCAGTGGCATCGTTGATTAGAATCATGCATTTATTTTATTTTTCTGCCGTTGTTTTTTTTTGTAACAGACTTAATAAAAACCGACACTTTTTAAGCATGTGGCTTTTAATACACCTTGAATTAAACGATACTTTTCCCAATGGCAGTGCATAGCAATTTATTTTGGCAATAAACATCACTTCTTATTTTCTATCATGCTAAAAGGTATGTTTGATAAATATTTTCGCGCATATCAAGTAATAACTTTCACATTATACATGAATGTCCACGCTTAACATGTTTCAATAAAATTAAACACACACACATTCCAAACGTTTAAGTATCGATGACACAATATAAATATTCACGATTTTTTAGTACACTCGTTATTTGTCACGGATGCCAAATACCGGTCATTTGCTGGTATTTAAAATCCTGTGTTGTTTATCTTAACCACTCGAAACTCTGTTGACCAATTCTTAACATGTCTTGAACTAGGCAAACATTTTTTCGGAGGTACACTCGAGGTCGACATTTAGCTACCGTTTACAAACTTTTGTACAAAATCATAGTAACTAGAAACCTATGCAGCACAGACTTAAGCCGGTTTTGCACAATGATACACATGGCTTACAGAGGAGATTATTGGATGTTCATTTATCTCATATATTATGGCATTAGATCACTTGTTATTGTCTACTCTTATCTGCATTTCAAGAGTGTTTTTGCTCAAATACTGAGTTTTTTTTATTGAGAAAGACACTGGAGTCTCTAAAATTCCGTTAATTTGCGTGTCGTCGTCGTCGTGAAACGTTTTTGTTATTATGCTATTGTAATTGAGTGTTATAATTTTCAAAACATTTCGACACAAACAGCTGTTTGCTCGTGTAATGAACACAAATTATCAAATACAAGTCAATTGGTGCGGATTTAAACAAAAAACATTGTATACGTAAGTTAAAAGTGCATAAACACACATGATAACTTTGTTGAAAAATATTTCAAGATATAAAAACGAAATGTTCCCCAAATGAGCTTTTTATTAAGTTTAACTTCATTCTTAAAGTATAAGTGAATTTATATTTTAACTCAGTAATAAAAAGAATGTTACAGTTTTTAACTAGATGAGAAAACGCCAATTTGGTCCTTAATTGTTCAATGAACACGAAACCTTTTTTCATTTATCAAATAATGCACAATAATGCATTAATCTTCCTTATCTGTTGAAAAAGACTTATTGCATAGTAAACATTAATTAGCAAAACAAACTACCGAAGAAAAAAAGATCATTGCCGACTTCAAATGGAGTTCTGTCTCGAGGTGTAGCCAACAAAAACAACTCCAACAACAGAGCTTTTTATCATTTGGTAAGAGGCTTGGTTTGATGTCTTTATACCGCTGTTGACGAACTATTTTATCGCTGTGCAACATTTAGTTACATCATTTGCCAGATACCGTCAACCTCTACAATACA
The DNA here is from genome assembly GCA_007657795.1 of Dreissena rostriformis. NCBI lineage: Eukaryota > Metazoa > Mollusca > Bivalvia > Myida > Dreissenidae > Dreissena > Dreissena rostriformis. The sequence goes on from VMBQ01003309.1 coordinate 86,473, forward strand.
CATAAAACGTTATTTATGATTTTAATAAACCATACCGAACCGCAAAGTGTTTTATAAACGCTAACACATGAATCGCAATCGTCCATAAAGCCATATTTAAATTGTCCTTATCAACTCATTTCATTTGTACCGAAATTGTAAATTTCACATCTGCATAGTGAAAAAGTATAGTGAAATCCTGTTGTGGTTGTAACATATGTAATATTTGATCAATTAGACTGCATAGCTGTATCTCTCAAGTGCAATTAAAAGATTTGCAAAATACCATTCGCGCTTCAAATACCATCCCAGGGAAACATATCATGACATTTGCTTAAAATATGTATTGTTTAACCAACAAAGGGTTTTAATTATAGCTTTAGATTAGTAAAATAGATTTGTTTTTGAGATACATTTCATCCATATTTAGACTTAAATAAACGAATTACACATTTTCGAACAACAAAGTACAAAAGGATGATGGATCACACTAACGTAAAGAGTTCAATATTAAATATTTTATTTTGTCCGGTATATATCCCTGTCCGAAAATGCAATCTCATTCAAAGTCACGTGGTGATTTCAAGTCAGAGAGCCGGTGTCAGGGACCAGTCATTAAGAAAATCCACCGTGTACAACAATTGACTAAATCCTTACTGGAATTTTAAATAAAAACCTTAGCCACTAGGTGGTCTGATCATGAAACATCTATTTTATTTGCTGATTGGTTAAATTTATGCGAGTTGATGCTATGCAATACATTTTACAATATCATTAAAAATATATAACGTATGTAAATGATTTGAAATCTTATGACACTTTTACAAGGCAATAAAAAGTGTGAACGGATTTTGTTTCTCAACAGCATCAGCACAAACAACACAAACTATACATGTATGCGTCTTTTCAAATTTAAAACTTCCAGTTTCCATTGAGTGATGATAATGTCTTATTAATTTAAAATTAGTTTAATATTGAAGAAAATAACATGCTGTATTGCTGAGTTATATCGGAGAACATCATTTACCAACTCAACATTTTTTCCACGGTAGCACAAACTATTGTTCATGCATTATTCTAGTTTTTATTGTTGCTGTGGCTGCTTTCGACTTGCTGTAAATAACATAACTTAACGATAAATTTGATCACTCTTAAACTAAATCACCCAAAAAAGTCTACAGAAGCTTTCGTAAATGTCCAACCATCCTAACAGCCACGCAACACTGAAATAACATTCAAAACGGCTGTTTGTTTTCAAGAATTCTTATTTATTACATGTTAACAAAAAAAAAACACTATGAAAAGTAATGCGTATACTCGGTTTGGTCTCTGTATAAAGCCGGGCTTGGTTCACATAATAATCGCTGAAATGACTCATATTTTCATCGTGGGCATGTTTATGAGACGTTTAATTGCAATTTTACCAATATATAACAAATAAGTCATAAAATCGCAACCTCTCAAGTCAATCGTATCATAACCGGACAATAACCAAATAGTATAAGCAATAAATAAATAAAAAAAAAACGTCGTGTGTGCGAAAAAAAGCACTTTCTTTTCAATAAATTGTATACGGATTATATTAGAGAATACACGGTAATTGTACACAGGTTCAAACGGCAAGTCCACCGTTCGTTGACTTAGCGAAAGCTGTTGATTGTCACAACAGGAAAGGCAAATGAAGATGTATGACTAAATAATGTGCAGTCTGTCACAAACAAATAAACCATACCATCGAATGCATGTACGCTCTGGTCACATGCCATGCTGACATTGCCAGTGTGGATATTAATAAGGGAGTAAACCAAGGGGACTTCCTACGCCTCCCGGTGTTAGATTTTGTTCATGCATGTTTAGGTAATGAAACGTTTGTTTGCGCGTTGCTTGTCATTTTTCAATGCCCCACTCTTATGCTTTAATGAAACCCGATCAAAAATCTAGTTTATGTAGTGGATTGGTATTTTTTTTATTACTGCTCGAACGGCTTCAATCTTAAATAAAAAGAATTATTAAATTGATAGCATTGTCACTATGAATCACAATCCGTCAAATAAAAACACTTACATTTTCTTTAAAGAACAAACAATCTATACTCATTTGTTAAAGAAAATATTCGTATAGTCTGTTGTGTGTTTGATTACCTTTTTCTTGTTAACGTAATCATATATAAAGTATAAAATATTATGCTGACTGCCAATTTTCTTGAGAAACAATAAAGGAATGTCCAGATTCATTTCGGACCTCGTCTGACCGGTGTCCTCAGATGACCGGGTCAAAAGAAGCCGCGCTCGTGAAGTGTGAGAAATAACAACACCTTTGGCAATACATTATCACATTACTTCTACTTTCGGGAGACAGTTGTGGTCAAAATAAATTATAAACGTTTGTGTATGCTTTAAAGAACCGTTTTGCTAAAAGGAAACCATCAAGAAGTATTTGTTATAAAGCTACAAAATGCAGCTTTGACCATTGGAGATAACATTTTGTTTCAATGGGTCAGTGAAAAAGAAAGTTGTTCGTGATAATTGTTTTCATAATTCTAATCGTTCATTGCAAGAGTCATTTATGTTTACTTCTTCTTGGCGTACGATAACAAAGAAAAAGCAATAAAATAAACAAGAAATTCCTTATATATTACATTGACAAAGTACCACACTTCATGTAATCGAAAGTCTCAGCTTAAAATTTAACCGACCTTTGACCGGGTCTTTTACAAAAGATGACTTGCTAGTTGCTTAGTAATTATCTTATATATTTGGCTTTATCTTCTAACAATTAGTTTAACAAATAATCGACTTGATAGAAACATACACAATACATTAAGACGATCCTATGTGATTCAGCGTACAACAAGAATATATATGTTTCACAACAATTGACAAAGTGTTTGACTCGAGAACACCAAATTATATTCCCACTGGTCGCACAACGTCGTATGTTAGATATGGGTATGTTTTATTAAAAATAAATTGAAAATGAATAGCAGCGTAGCGTATCAACGCTCAATGACATTATTTTTAATGATTCTTTTGAGTCAGCTGTCCTTTGAAATTCGATAGGTTGACTATTTTACAAATAACATTATTTCTCATTGTATAACTGAAATTGACAGTTGATTCGATCATGAACTCATAAACTTGGTGCTGATTGTCGTAATGTAGATTAAAATTAGACTGGATAGATTTACGACCAAAATAAAATAATTATCGTTTCTATTATAAGGGTGTGTGTATTGAAAGCTTACTCGCCCGTTTCATATTATCAGTGTATACACCAACGACAGCAAACTAATGCATAATAGTTGGCTACATAATTCCCAAAGCCAACCTGTAGTATTTACTACTATAAAATATTACATTCCAAATATAACGCATGTGGACCATGTGGTTTCATGAAAAATAAGCTGCTTATAATGTATATTTATGATCATAATTTAATAGAAAGTGCTATTTTAAAAAGGCGCAAACCTTTTCTTATTCTTAACGAAGGATAATAAAAGTTGTACATGCACAACTTAACATCATAAGGATCTATGCATTTAAGTTGAATGTTGTAAATGAAAAGTGTAAAGAACGCCTACGGACAAGTTTGTATCTACCCTCCGACGGGCGGACATATGAATAAACAGACAGACGCTCAGATGTCCATAGCGATTCAAGTATTCCCACTAAACTGTGTACGGTGGAGGTAATTCGAACCGGGCTTGCACATATTCTGGTTTTTTAAAAACACGAAGGCAGATATACTATTTCTTGCGGCAGATTCTCCTATGTTTGCTGGTACTTAATTAGAATGAGGATTCCAAACGAGTTGAATTGAAAAAGGGTAAAAAGTAAATACTACATGGTTATTTAAAATGTACTTGTTAATAAACACAAGTGAAATAAAGCATGTAATGCCATACTTTGTTTCGTATGTTTACATTTTCATTTTAATTAAACAACTTATTCTGTTAATAAATGTGAAAAGTTAACCTTCTCAAAGTACATTTCCGATATTTTAATCAAACGTCCTTTGAAAAGCAAAGCTGTTACCAACGAATTGTATCAACTTTGGACTTATGGCTCCAATTAAACATTGTAGTGAACTTTTGAACCTTAACTATACAAATGTATCAAATATGATATTAAATGGGAGATAGTCGCCGTGTAAATAGTTCGACCACCTTATCGCTAAATACCCATGGTGAAGTATGGATTTGGGAACGTATTTGAATTATCCCTGAATTTATTAAAATTACTTCTTTATTGGGTGTGTGTGTGTTTATTTGAATGGTGCGCGGGCTCAATGGCCACTTAACACCCCTGAAATCGCCCCCGCTGGAGCCCGAAAAGCGGCAAAATTGTTGAGATATATAATGTTAGACGCGACCGTTTTTAATGTAACGGTGATGTTTGCAGTTTTGTAGTAGACGTACGCGTGGTTTGAAATAAGAAGAAATTCCGTGTTTACAATCGGTGCCCTGTCATCCATTGTTCACCTTCTTGATAGAAATTACATATTGTAATGCTGTTATGATATTGCTTTTTATTCAAAAGAGTATACTGTTCAATAATTATCATTGATAAGACACCAAACCTTCTGACACTTCACGTGACATGTTGATATTAAAATGATTTTGACGATGAACGTTGTACAAGTTGCTCATAAAATGTCTTGGTCGTTTTGTGGTTAATAAGAATCGATGAACTATTTTACGCTGGAATAAACATCGTTATGGTTAAAATTTCTTCAATGGGAATTGCATATACAATGGACAAATTGAATCTTTTAATTGCAAGTACCTATTTAAAGCACACATATATTTGCCCACGTCTATGCGGCGATACATACTCACTCTCATCATCCTTAACATGTGAATTAAATATAAGCCTCTCTCTGTGAAAATGATGCTTAATTCATGTGCGTAAAGTGAAGTCCCAGATTAGCCTGTGCAGTCCACACAGGCTAATCAGGGACGACACTGTTGGCTTTAATTGTATTTTTCGTTTAAAGACTGTTCTTAACGAAAATCCCGTTTAGGCGGAAAATGACGTCCCTGATTAGCCTGTGTGGACTGCGCAGTATAATCCAGGATGAAAATGTACGCACATGCATTAAACCCACTTTTCACAGAGCGAGACTCATATATAGACTAAGTGGCTTTAATTATTTCTCTTGACACCAATCATCAATAAGTACATTATATGGTGGATTGCTTAGAAACACGTTTGTTTCAACGACAAGAACAGACCATAATAAATAACGACCCGTGTCCTCTGAAAATAAGTCTTATGCCAAACGCGGTCAGCTTAGCTCCAGACCAGCATTTCCGCAGTCTGGTCAAGAGTTAACCTGCCCGCTTATGAGACCAAGACACATTGCGTGACTTATAGCGAACAGGGTAGCTCCTGACCAGACTACGCAAAAGCGCATGCTGGTCTGGAGCTAAGCTGGCCGCATAGGACGTATGATCCATTTGCGCAAGACGCAACTTTAAACATCTGCATCATAATTATCTTCAAATTGGTTCTGTTTTTTTTTTCATACAAAATCTTTCAGACGCCATTTTGATAGATGATAGTAAGTACGAACTATGACAATGTGCGATAGTAACATCCACGCATACATACATCGTATATGATATCCTGTGGAGTTGTTATTCAACCCGTCGTTATTTGAGCGCCGCTTGGGCAAAGAAACGGGGTGAGGATTTACATCGATGTCTGTAAATGTTATCATAATTTGGATCACATTTCAGGCAATAGTATACATAACGACATTATCAAACGCAATTTACAAGGTATAATTTATGTCTCTTGACTTCATTATATCACCTAATGAAGCAATAACGGGGTTGGATACATTACAGAAGCCCCAGGTTTCTTATCTTCTCAATCTATAAGAAATAATTGAAAAACATGACACCACCCACAAAGATTCTCGTATGTCCAGGCTTATAACAGCCTATATATTGTAAAAAGCATATAATGAGATATGAATGATCAATCTTAGTGTAAGGTGTAGTGTATGTAACGTGTTGTTAACTGATGTGATTTTGGCCCGGCTACACGTTGAGCGTTTAATTCTCTTGCTAAAAACACGATGCCCTGCGACATAGTCTAAACTGAAAATATTCACTAATGCGATTGATACCTGAAGATTGGTATAAAACGGTGAAATGAGTCACGATCTGGGAAAATCGGGCTTAATGCATTTGCATACAATGTCTTACCAGATTAGCCTGTGCAGTCCGCACAGGCTAAGCATGGACGACACTTTCCGCCTTAACCGTATTTTCTTTAAGAAGAGACTTCTTGTAAATACAAAAAATTTTTTACAGCGGAAATCGTCCTATTGATCAGCCTGTTCGGACTGCACAGGCTAATCAGGGACGAAACTTTGCGCACGTGCGTTAAGTCCGGTTTTCTCAGAGCAAGGCTGAGATCTTAAAAAAAAGACAAACATTTATCATTTAGAGCGGGGGTTCATGTGTCGCTTAAAACCAACGATCCATCTAAATAGTTCAATAAGTCCCAGATCCACACTCGATGCCCCTTTTTAAAAGTGTAATAAAGATGAGTGTACTTAAGTTTTCCTTCATGCTGCATTGAACATTCAAAACTTCAAAACGCACGAGTGAACTCACATTTTCCTTCAAGCCAAATTGCACTTTAACACGTTGAAGAAATAAGATTCACATTCTCAAGTTTTCAATCATGCTTCATTGGACATTATTATAACTCACTTTTATTCACAATGCTAAACTCCCATAGGCCATCGTAGCATAGAAATACTGTCAGACCCAGCGGGAAAAAATGTACTGTCCAAAAAATACACTAGACATTGACATCTTTAAGAAAAATGACAGTACTCACGTTTTCCTTCATGCTACATTAGACATTGACAACTTTAAGAAATATGACAGTACTCAAGTTTTCCTTCATGCTACATTGGACATGGACAACTTTAAGAAATATGACGGTACTCACGTTGTCCTTCATGTTCTACTCGAGGACGCTGGAGTAGCCGTACTCGCACACCTCACGGAAACCCCTCTCTGCGAAGCCTCCGTACTCCCAGATGTAGAAGTCGTCCGTGTGGGTTGCGCCCACAATGTTCGACAAGTGCAGAAGGTACGCGTCTGAAACACGGGAAACACGTTAATGGTAATTCGAAAACTACATGATATTATGTATAGTATATGGAGAATTACAATAATTGTGCAATACGTGATGTACGGCGCTAACAGTCAAACCATGCTGTACTTAATATGCAACGCTAAAAGTCAACACGTTCTATACTTAATATTCAACGCTAAAAGTCAATCCGTTCTATACTTAATATGCAACGCTAAAAGTCAAACCGTTCTATACTTTATATGCAAAGCTTAAAGTCACACTGTGCTATACTTAATATAAAGCGCTTAAAGTCAGACTGTTTTAGACTTATTTTACAGCGCTAATGGTCAGAACTTGCTACACTTAATTAGAGACGTATCCATCTCTCTGACATAATATATAGCGCTAAAAGTGAGACACTGCTATACGTAATATAAAGCGATAGAAGTAAAATCGTGCTATACTTAATACATAGCGCTACAATTCAAATCGTGGTATACTAAATATATACCGGTAGAAGTCAAACTGTGTTAATCTGCCATTGAAGACAATAGCAGTGCTACTACTATAAGTTCTACTGCTGCAGTAGTTTGCGTTCGTTGTGCTTCTGATACAACTTCTTCTATCAGAACCACAACTTGTTCGTCAACTCATATATAACTACATGTATCATAAAAATACATAAAACGGACTATGTAAAGTACTTACATCAATTATAAAAGATTCTTACACGGCGCGTGCAAACTTTCATATAAACGAAGAAGGAAATCGTCCATGGGTTATTCTGCAATAACTATGGGCGGAGCTTATACACTGACAGCACGCGCTATGACTGACCAAAACATGCCGATACATTTTCCACCAGCGTAATAATCCGGTATTTGTAAATGAAAGTCACGTGACAAAATACTACGCAATGAAAACAATTGAACCAATTTCCCATTAATTCCAGCACAATTAATATAAATATCAATAAATAAATCCAAAAATGAAAAACACTTCATGTTCACAAACACGTGAAACACCATGTGTAACTGAATAACGGATGAAGATGAGACGTTGAGTAAACACTATTTGTAATGTGTTCTGGTACAGTATCGTTAATTAATTTCAATTTACTGACACTGTCATATATACTGCGATGTTATCGTTGTAGTTGTAATACTCTTGCGTTGATAAAAATGTACAATGTACACATGTTCACTGATCACAATTAGTTTACACAAGTTGGTGTTCTTCTTATTTAATCAAACGGATGAAATGACCCGGGTTTTTTTCCATCCAGTTTGGCTTTTATTGAGGGAGGTGATCTGATTGACAGAACAGCCTAAAGTTTTTTTATCGGCGGAACTTCCATAAAGTAGAACGCAAGAAAAATTAAATACATTGTATAAATCTCTAGCAAAAACCGTGTTAGAATCGAAATAATTCTTTTACGTTATAGTTTGTTGTCGAACAACCCACGACCGGCAGTTTAGATGCGTGGTTTCAAATCACTCGTGCTTCGCACTCGTGATTTAATACCTACGCATTCCGGCCGTGGGTAATTCGACAGCAAACTATAACGTAAAAGAATTGTTTCTTAAATATACATGGCAGATACATATTAAATTGAACAAATTAATCATTAAACTGAATAGTTGTTAGGGCAGTGACTGCTCTACAGTCTGGCTTTGTTATAAACAATGAGTTCAGTTTTATTTTGGTTATGTCGCCGCAAAACATTCTATCGTTTTTTCAATTGGCTAATGACGTATGAACAATTGTTTTTGCTTTAAATCGCAAGAATAATGTATTTACTAATTCGATGATTTCAAAATGATACGGATTTTACGATCAGCTTGACGCTTGTTTATACGTCGTGTCAAGCGTTCTATCGACGCCGACACTCAACGCGAACGCAATCACGCGAGTTTTGTTATTCGTGTATTTGACAGCTATTTAAGGTGTGAGTAACTGAAACTGTTCATATTTGCAAATCATTAACTTGAGTATGATTAACCGCCATTTACAAAGTGCAAAACAAGTTTAAGCGGACTTAAAATAAATAAGTTGTATCTTTTCAAATCATAGTGTAAAAACCCAAATATGAAAAAGTTCATGTTGTTATACACGGGTATAAAATAAACTATACATTTAACTCTATTCTAAATCACCATTGTACACAACAAAAAATCATTTCAAGCGCTGTACTTTACATCTTATTACAAAAATGTATATTCGTTGCATATACATTTTCATTAGTCATGAATAATTGGCTAATAAATATTAATATGGAGTCATAAATCATATATAAACAAGCAATGGGTCTGGTGTATTATCACATTACATGTATTTCTCATTTAGTTTGCATGCATTTTAGACAATACTTATACCATCAACACATAAAATGAGGTTGTCTTAACTACAACATATTTTGTGTTGAAATCTTATTTTGTAAATGATAAGAGAGCGCCTATAAATTAAAGGACTAGTGCTCGTTGGAAATAATAATTGCAAAGCAGTGAGAATTTAACGACAACCCAGTGTCGTAAATCAAAAAGACAGCGTAAGCATATTTAACAGGTAATATATTTTATAAGAAGATGTTTCTCGCAAGGGAATACATTCAAGATGTCTTACATACAACAATCGCGATATTAATGAGTGTTTTATTTACATAGGCGCGTGTTAAATTATTCATATATACAATACGTCATGTTTAACCAACTTAGTTGTGCATAAATTTGCCTTTAACAGCAAAGAAATGTGTTGTATCTGCATTCACTGTGTTTGAAACAAAAGATTGCTTTAACTTATTTCAGCAAGGGTTGTTTATTTGCGTTTCGATTGAAAACTATTTTAGTTTCAACACATATTGCTCAACAACGTGACAATTTTCATAATTTCTGTATCACTTTGAACTGCAACTGTGCAATACGTACGTTGGAGTGCAGGCTGTAAGTTATTCTAAATACGAGTTTCTTTGGGAAAACGGGACTTAATGCATGTGCGTAAAGCGTCGTCCCAGATTAGCATGTGGAGTCCGAAAATGTTATTTAGGGACGACACTTTCCGTAAAAACTGGTTTTTCGTTTAGAAACACTTCATTAAAGCAAACAATTCCATAAAAGCGGAAAGTGTCGTCCCTGATTGACCTGTGCGGATTGCCCTTTTATCCCAGAGCGAGGCACATATACATATGTACATATAGTACAGTATGTGTATGTTGCTTTAAAATTAGCTGTCCTTCAGTGTATGTCAAACCGCACTACGTACGGTATACAGTCCTTTATTTATCATTGTCGACTTCCAGGTAATTAATGAGAATCACTTGTAATTAATTATGAAAACCGGCTAATTTTGTTTAAAAATTATATTAATTAACTCTGACAAATTATCGTATTTCCGCCATAAATAGGACATGAGATCAATATTGTTTTCAATATTAATGTAACTTTCGTCCGGAAAAGGTCAAAATTAGCATTCTCAAATAGGTAATCTTTAACGTCAAAAACGCAACAAACTATAACTTAACATCGCTTTATTGTTTCTTTAATGTGAAATTTAATTAGATTTACTGACGTACACCATGAAAGACATTAAACTCAAATTCTTCACTAGTTGACATTGCATGAAATTGTGCGGTACGTCGGTTTTCTCGGCGCTGGTTTGACGTTAAACCGGACCAGTGACAATTAACGTGTTATCAAAGCACGTGAGCCTGTAAACAACGTTTGAATAAGGTTTATCAAGTATAATTAATTATCTGGGTCCTTTTTAATCAAGGATCTTAAAACAATCTTAGAATACGACTGAAATTTGGAGTTTCAAAACAAGATGATGTTTATGATAAGATTTTAGAGCTTGGATTTAGAGAAGTTTGCGACTAATTTTTCCCAAGGTTTTTCGCAGAACTTCAAAAATGACTGCTATGGAGCTTCCAGGATTTTCCAAATTGCAGTCGTTGAGGTTCCATCATGTGACAGTGAAATAATTATAAGAACGTTTAAGTTATTTTTCTAAATATAGATCTGTTTCTGTGAATACTATTGCAAATAAACACTTACAGAAAATGAACTTGCCTTAAGCTAACATTAAATGTATACTTTTTTTCAAAGCTGAAATCATCAGGACTTTTGTCTCGAAATATCAAAGCTTTCAAAATTTGAACGTCGCTCTTATAAAAAGGGAGTTAATGCATGTGCGTAAAGTGTCTTCCATATTAGCCTGTGTGGACTGAAACATTCCGCCATAACTGGATTTTTGCTAAGAAGAGACTTAAATTTAATAAAAAATACAATAAAAGCGGAAAGTGTCGTTCTTATACAGCCTACGCAGGCTAATCTGGGACGACACTTTACGCGCATGCATTAAGCCCCGTTTTTTCAATGCGAGGCACAAAATGTCACATTGATCTGATCGACGGTGCTTCAACAGTAATTTAACAATGAATACACATTTTTATTTTTAGTAGTTACTACTTGCTTACATACGTTACTAGTGTGAGTACTTAATACATGTATGAACGTGTATACATTATATAAACGCGATGGTAATTGTTATCAAACTGATGATTTATAACCCACACAGATACAAGGTGTGATATAGTTCAGAGAAGAACAAGTTCAGTCACTAGATCTCAAAAGGCTTTATACCCCATTTTGTAGAAACATATCCATTCACAAAATTGCCAAAAAAAAATATATGAAAAGTAAAACCGGAAAGCGGTATAAAACATACTGAATGAATTTGTATGCAGTTTTGAAGAATACGACACCAATGTGATAACATAAAAATCACGCAAGCAGGTGACCCCGAAAATTTCCTTGCCATGAAAACTGTGTTCATATTTGTTAATGTGCAAGTTTTATGACATTTTACATATTTTACAACGTGATTAACTTGACAAATTTGAATGCCATCTTGGACCATGAAATAGATAGCAAGTAAACTACCATATGTGTAACTTAAATGAAAACCGAAAAAAACATACCTATAATACCTTTAATATATTACGGGTGTTGTAAAGAATTTCCTTACATTAACAAAGTATTAATATTATGATAACATAGTATACACATTATATATATAAGAGGAAATAATTTATATGAAAGATACATACATAAGATGTGTATGTGTGTGTGTCTTCATTGTGTATGATATGGCATGTATAGGTTATCTTAGAAGTGGAAGCTTTGTTTTGAACTTCACGCGCATCTATAAAATGATGATAAACCAACCTTTTCCGGACATGAAGTCTTTATGGTGCGTCTGTCGAGACCAGAGCTCTTGGAAAACGGGTTTAAATGCGTGTGCGAAAAGTATCGTCTTAGATTAATCTGGGACGACACTTTCCATCCTAAAATAGTATTTTGCTAAGAAGAGAGTGCCTTTTAACAAACAAAACAATAAAAGAGGAAAGTGTATTAAAATACCTTTCCCCGACGGGAAGACTTTAGGGTGAGTCTGTCGCGACCACAGACCCTGGAAAACCATCTTGTAGCGCGCCTCTCCGCATGCGCAGCTTTCCAGGGGAGTCCCGCAGCGCCGGCACGTCACCTTGTGCCTTGATCACTACCGGTTCTAAAATTTTGGAAATATATAAGAGGCGGGTTATGGGGATACCGGGGTTTATTCACATAGCTAAAGTGTCGTCCTCGGCGAGCCTGTTAAGACCGCATGCGAAGTCCTCCGCGCAGCCTCATACAGAATGACGCTTTCAGCGTTTACTATTTTTATGTTTCAATCATTCATTTTATTCGTGATTATTGGTGATCCAAAACATCCACTGAAGACCTTATATTTATTTTAAATACCGGTATTTAAGTGTACCGAATTAACGTAATCGATCAGATAGCCTTATTCATTATCAATGAGTTGCTTTAAATTAACTCTGGTTGGGGGAAATATCATATTAATTTCCACCTCCCTTGTTCAGCATTTTAACTTGTAAATTGCTCGTACCGTCAAAAAACGGGGGTAAAGTTATACCTGGAACCCTCGTTCACATAATACGCTTTTTTCCTTGCTTGATATAAGGCATTGACCGCAGAATATATTCCGTGGGTTTCGACATTGGGGTCAAGTTGAACATATTGTTTCTTTATTGTTACAAATGTGATTGCCCAAAACAACCACATTTATGACCGCATATCACGACACTTTTGTCGTAAACTTAGATTACGGCACATTTAATAACTTGATACTTTAACGACAATATTACGACATTACTTTGATATGGATGCTAGCACTTTCTCGTTTTTCATGCTTCATTATAATAACAATGTCACCGAAATGCCCGCAAGTGCGTTGACAAAAAATGCTTATCATGGATGTCGCTTCTGAAATGTATTTCTTCAATTTGCGACAGGCCAACGATGCGATTTTAACCTATCCTGGGAACTTACTTTAAGGTTACACCAAAACGAACCGCTTTAAACATAATTAGGGCAAGGTTTCCATTTTAAGTACGCATCACATTATGCATTTATACGGAAGCATTTATATACAGGTAGTTTAAATCTAATTTACTTTTAGGAAGCAAGAATTGATTCATATTTTCTCGTTTGCAATTTTATTTCTTAAAAAGGACAACGACAAAAGAAACGCAGTTTATTATGTCAAACAAATCTCTTTTGTTCATTCTAAGGAACATTGAGAATACAGAACCAAGAAAATTAAATTTATTATTTTTAAGAAAATATGGCTGCACTCGAATTGTACGCTGGCCAATTAATGACATCATACATTACGTAACGCGATATATGCTGCAAACATAGCCACTGGTGATGTATCGCTTTCTTCACACCATTACGAAATCTTAGCGTCTGAATATCGTTGAATGCTCCGATAGAAGACGATAAAACTAGTTCCTAAAGCCATTATGTTGTGTGTATCAGTTTTCTAGAATGCATTAAAAAATCCAAAACTGACAAGATTACCTCAGTATTTGCAACTTATCGCGATATTTATTTCCTGAAAACGTGTAATTAGAACGAAATTTGAAACCTGGAAATAGTTGGCTTTTTATGTAAAATGCATGTGTTTGTAAACGATATGTATTAACAAGGAGAACATGAAATATACATTGTTTTATGTGAACGTCTCGACAGAAATAGAATTATGAATTCATGTACTTAACATGAACAATGTTTATACTATAAAATCCCAACTATCTGCAATTAAATGATGAGCGCGTAATAATCCAAGAACGAAAACTATGCTCATAGAAAAGACAACAATATAACCTAGAGAAAGTAATGCAATATCCAAACAGCAAAACCCCGAGTCTTTACAAAGAACTGATCGACTTGTAATTCAGTCAACGGAGCTACAACAAATATGTTTGTAGAAACATAATGACAACTATATGCCGAAACATGGAAAAAAGAACTCAATAAACAAAAGATGAGCATTTTTCTAACACCCTTCAAACGAATTGGCTTCAGGCATTTTTTCAAGGGGTTGCGTTTAACGTTTGTACTTTTTAATTTGCATTATTTCTATGTTGAGAGACGAGATGTAAAACAGCGATTTCAGTCTCGTTGTCTCGCCCCAAACATTGCCGGATAATGTCTAACATACGCTGGATCGATCTTGGCTCATTTAACAAACGTTATCGCGATAGCCCAGGTGTCCTTGAATTGATGCTAATTTATAACCCTTACGACTTACCACATGTTGTTTTTATTAAGTGTCATGGCGTTATCAATAACCGAAACGCACTCTTCAATTCTAACTTATATTAAATCCTAAAAAATGGAATAGTTCTATTACAATTTAAAAATAATATCTTTAAACATGAATACAGTTTAATAACTGTACAATAATAAATAACAAAAAATAGTGATACAGTATTGATTGAACGTGCATATTTGTTTTCAATGTTTTCATAGTTTTTCTAACATTTATCGACCATAGCAACCGACCGACCTTGACCGAACTTCGAAATAAACAAAAGGAACTTGTCATTGGCGTGAAGGGAACACAGTATTAAAGGAGAGACACCTCGAATAGTTTAAATAAGACCCATTCCTCTATTTCCCAGGTTCTTTGCATACTCAATTACTGCAACCCACGTGCGGTTGAATGCAACTAATAATCAAAGCGCTGAAGGCACNAGTGCTAATGTCAGTGATGTGTTCTTGTATTTGGCATAGCTTGTTTGATCATAATGCTGATAACTGTTTGGCAGTAATGTTGACGTTGCCGACATATTGTTTAAAGCAACTGTCAACGAAAAAAAGTCAATGCCAGGTATAATAACAATTCTCATGAAAACGAATGACTTGTATTTAAGTAAACACTATTTCGTTGGCGAGAATTTCATTAAATAACAGTTAAAAGAGAATGATCAGATGTTCTGCAAATAAAACATTCTAGTTTGTGAACTGAAGCTTTATCAAACGAATTTTAGTCTAGGGTCTTTGTTCAGTCCAAGTGTTTCAAAACCGGATGTTTTTATACAACTATACATGTAAATTAATATTTGGATTTGAAGTATATCAATATCTCCATAGGCTAAAATCAATATCTCAATATCTCTGTATCATGTTCATGTATTCACTTTGTGATTTTCTGTACAATTTTCTAAGAGCATTTGTTCCCCATAATTCGTTATAACATTCTATGCACTCCATAGAAATCCACACTATCGCTCGCAGTACATTTCAGAATAAGCACATACGCTCAGAGAACATAACAACTAATTGCAGCAGACATTGACTCATTCGGCGGGATTGTAGACCTGTTGAGAAACACATTTTCTTGACGGAAAATTACATGTAGAATCCACGGGCTAGCGTTTTGAAGAACCCACAGCGGAATACAATCACATAAACGCATGAAACGGTGACGTTGGGTGTGATTAAAATCGCGTAAAGGCACCCGTTTGTTGGATAATTGATAAGAAGGGAACTTCCAATAGCTATTTCAGAAAATTAATTCAATCTAAGATTTTATCAAGGATCTTCCAATCGCTATTTCAGGAAATTTATTCAATTTACGATTTTATCAAACTAACTTAATGTTATTGTAGCTTCAATTGAGTCTACTTTTAAAAAACGACTATATTGTGCGTTCTGAACACTGACTCAGTGTTTTGATTGATAGCGTAACCGTTATGTACGAACACTTGAACTTGGTAATGAGCAATTTACAGTTCATTACGGAGTAAATGACTCGAACTAGTTAGTGATAATAGAAACAACATGACACCAAACTATTAAATATTCTTTTCCGCGTAGCAGTAAATTGCTCATTAAAGATCTATCGTCTGTATCTTATAATTGACTCTGTGATAGAAGTGCATTGACTAACGTTAAACTGGCGTTGAGCCTACTTTTAAAATATGAAATTCGAGACGTAATACAACTGCTTTAATTTAAGTCGCGTTCTGAGTTAACTTGGCTTAATGCAAGTGCGTACAATGTCATCCCAGATTAGCCTGTGCAGTCCGCACAAGCTAATCAGCAACGACACTTGGCGCTTTAAAGATATTTTACGTTTAAGGAAAACCTTGTCATAGCGTAAATCCAGGTTAGATAGAACAATGATCTGCATGACTGCACATACTATTTTGGGATGACACTTTACGCATACTGTAAGATAAGTAAGTTGTTAAATGATGTCCGTGTATATTCAAGCCAGAAGTAAAGTCAGATTTAGACTATTATTGTTCACATCCCAAGAGTGTATAAATGTCCCTTTCACTTCTGGTCGTCTTAAACAAACTATTGTCAGCGCTATATGACACACCGAACATATATCTAAGTAAAGATATGCTAGGAGAAACGACTATCGCTTTTCCGACGACAGATTGCTAACACTCTGACCCAAAGGTTACACAATCTGGGTGTGACATAACTACCCAGGCCAGATAACCGTGTTATGACGCCAATTAAAAGGGAGATAAAAGGACATTGTGACAATCATGGCCAAAGTGGCAGCGCAGCCCTGTAGGTCGAAGTGACAGGGTAAAGCGGGTCGAATTAATGGGGTACGGTTTCGGCGTCAGACATCCAGCTAAGTGTTTTAGTGTTTTATCAGTCGGCTCATCTATTCTCATGGGTTGCTTATGAACTATTTCATTGCATCGAATAGACAGAAATAATTTGAGCCAAAAAAAACAGGCGTCTTAATCATCATTTGTATAACAATTACGACAATCGGTTTCGAGAGGTGAATTCTTAATAAATTGATTTATAGTTCGACGTTGTATATTTGTATGAATATAAAAGTCGGCCAACCGGAACGCGTATATGTAGCTGTACATGTTCCTTTTAATAACTTGCCCTTCCACATTGAATAGTAAATATAAGATCGGAAAAGTCCAACTGAGGAATTTAATATATGTTTGTTTTTTTTAAATATGCGTGTTATAAAAAAAATCGACTGTGATTTATTTTGAAGTTTGCCTCATTTTTCATTAGAAACAATTTGCTTTTTTCAGAAACGTGTACAGAAATTCGATTCTGGACAACTTGAATCACGGAATTCTAGCACACCAATTTAATAACGACTTAGCACGATTTCGTAATTCTTTACAAACTTAGCAGAGCTCTTGTTAAGCGTTACGTAAGTTTAAAACAAAACCAACGCGTCAACGTGTTTTCAAACACTACTTAACACCGATTAAACACTACATAGATAACACCCATAGCGATGATCAGTGGTTTAAACATCGAATAACGTAAACGAGCGAAATAAGCAAAATTTACTTCACTGAAACCCCCGCGGCATCAAACTTGTTGAGTGTATTATGGTGGTAAACTGTGAGACGTGCAGCAACGCGGTGGGATTAGCAGTCGTAGCTTATGAACTTCGATTACAATCTCAAGATGATTAGCAGCGCTTTAGGACGCTTGGAACGCGCGGAATCCTCAAGTGCGAGTTTGTTTTGCTCAGGANTCGCCATAGGGTAAAATCAATATCTCAATATCTCTGTATCATTTTCATTTATTCACTTTGTGATTTTCTGTACAATTTTCTAAGAGCATTTGTTCCCCATAATTCGTTATAACATTCTTTGCACTCCATAGAAATCCACACAATCGCTCGCAGTACATTTCAGTATAAGCACAAAAACTCAGAGAACATAACAACTAATTGCAGCAGACATTGACTCATTCGGCGGGATTGTAGACCTGTTGTGAAACACATTTTCTTGACGGGAAATTGCATGTAGAATCCACGGGCTAGCGTTTTGAAGAACCCACAACGGAATACAATCACAAAAACGCATGAAACGGTGATGTTGGGTGTGATTAAAATCGCGTAAAGGCACCCGTTTGTTGGATAAATGATAAGTAGGGATCTTCCAATCGCTATTTCGGGAAATTTATTCAATTTACGATTTTATCAAACTAACTTAATGTTATTGTAGCTTCAATTGAGTCTACCTTTAAAAAACGACTGTGTTGAGCGTTCCGAACACTGACTCAGTGTTTTCATTGATAGCGTAACCGTTATGTACGAACACTTGAACTTGGTAATGAGCAATGTACAGTTCATTTCGGAGTAAATGACTCGAACTAGTTAGTGATACATGTAATAGAAACAACATGACACCAAACTATTAAATATTCTTTCCCGCGTAGCATTAATTTGCTCATCAAAGATCTATCGTCTGTATCTTCTAATTGACTCTGTGATAAAAGTGCATTGACTAACGTTAAACTGGCGTTGAGCCTACTTTTAAAATATGAAATTCGAGACGTAATAAAACTGCTTTAATTTGAGTCGCGTTTTGAGGTAACTTGGCTTAATGCAAGTCCGTACAATGTCATCCCAGATTAGCCTGTGCAGTCCGCACAAGCTAATCAGGAACGACACTTGGCGCTTGAAAGATATTTTACGTTTAAGGAAAACCTTATCATAGCGAAAATCCAGGTTAGATAGAACAATGATCTGCAGGACTGCACATACTAATTTTGGACGACACTTTACGCATACTGTAAGATAAGTAAGTAGTTAAAAAATGTCCGTGTATATTTGAGCCAGAAGTTTAGTCAGATTTAGACAATTATTGTTCACATCCCAAGAGTGTATAAATGTCCCTTTCACTTCTGGTCGTCTTAAACAAACTATCGCCAGCGCTATATGACACACCGAACATATAATTATCTAAGTAAAGATATGCTAGGAGAAACGACTATCGCTTTACCGTCGACAGATTGCTTACACTCTGACCCAAAGGTTACACAATCTGGGTGTGACATAACTACCCAGGCCAGAGAACCGTGTTATGACGGCAATTAAAAGGGAGATAAAAGGACATTGTGCAGTCATGGTCAAAGTGGCAGCGCAGCCCTGTAGGTCGAAGTGACAGGGTACAGCGGGTCGAATTAATGGGGTACGGTTTCGGCGTCAGACATCCAGCTAAGTGTTTTATTGTTTTATCAGTCGGCTCATCTATTCTTATTGGTTGCTTATGAACTATTTCATTGCATCGAATAGACGGAAATAATTTGAGCAAAAAAACAGGCGTCTTAATCATCATTTTTATAACAATTACGACAATCGGTTTCGAGAGGTGAATTCTTAATAAATTGATTTATAGTTCGACGTTGTATATTTGTATGAATATAAAAGTCGGCCAACCGGAACCTGTATATGTAGCTGTACATGTTCCTTTTAATAACTTGCCTTTCCGCATTGAATAGTAAATATAAGATCGGAAAAGTCCAACTGAGGAATTTACTTATGTTTTTTATTTTTTAAATATGCGTGTTATAAAAAAAAAGTTTGCCTCATTTTTCATTAGAAACAATTTGCTTTTTTTCAGAAACGTGTACAGAAATTCGATTCTGGACAAATTGAATCACGGAATTCTAGCACACCAATTTAATAAAGACTTAGCACGATTTCGTCATTCTTAACAAACTTAGCAGAGCTCTTGTTAAGCGTTACGTAAGTTTAAAACAAAACCATCGCGTCAACGTGTTTTCAAACACTACTTAACACTGATTAAACACTACATAGATAACACCCATAGCGATGATCAGTGGTTTAAACATCGAAGAACGTAAACGAGCGAAATAAGCAAAATTTACTTCAGTGAAACCCCATCAAACTTGTTGAGTGTATTATGGTGGTAAACTGTGAGACGTGCAGCAACGCGGTGGGACATTAGCAGTCGTAGTTTATGAACTTCGATTACAATCTCAAGATGATTAGCAGCGCTTTAAGACGCTTGGAACGCGCGGAATCCTCAAGTGCGAGTTTGTTT
>VMBQ01003310.1:0-30452 GCA_007657795.1 Dreissena rostriformis
TGTTTATCCGTTACCATTATATTTTTCCGTTTACAGAAGCAGACAAAGAAGCATACTATGTGGAGATGCAGCGTGCGACGGAAAGCGTTTATGTGTACCGCGTCAATCACGTAAGAGGGTGACATTTTTCAACCTAAAGGGACACAGTCACACTGCTGACCCTCTTTGATGAGGAAGCAAGTGGAGTTGAAACGTGAAGTTATTTATATATTGAAATAAAAAGTTATTATATCTTGTTAAGTTGAAAAAACACAACATGGATGACGTTTTTATATATATAATATGTACGATGTTTTGAGAAAATGAAACGTGTCTGATATAAGTTATTTATATACATGTATTGAAATAAAAAGTTATTTAATCATATCTTGTTTACTTGAAAAAAGACGCCAAGGATGACATATTTTTATATATATATATAATATGTATGATGTTTTGAGACAATAGAGAACATATGTATGTTGTAATCTTGTTCAGTTGAAGACAGAGGCCGTGGCTGATGTTTTCGCGGCCTCCCATAGAATGGTTGAGGAACATATGAAGGTTTTCAACGCCACTGATTTCAACCTGCCAAAGCCGCAGACGTTGACAAGGATCCTCAACCGTGCCCAAGAAAAGCATCGGCCAACAGACCCAACATCCCTTGACTTTGAGGTGAATTTATGATATGAATTGCAAGTTCTCAAAAAACTTTGTACTTATTTCTAATTTTTAATATAAACAAGAGATGTGTTTGTCAGAAACACAATGCCCCCTACTGCGCCGCTTTGAAAAAAAATAATTTTTTTTTTGTTGTTTTTACCTTTGACCTTGAAGGATGACCTTGACCTTTCACCACTTAAAATGTGCAGCTCCATGAGATACACATGCATGCCAAATATCAAGTTGCTATGATCATTATTGCAAAAGTTATGACCAATTTTCGAAACCTAAACCCAAGTGTGACGGAATTTCAGAAGGACAGACAGACAGACGGACAGTGCGATCACTATATGCCACCCTACCAGGGGCATAAAAAACGAAAAGGTTATCACATGCATTTTCTCATCATAATAAAAACAGGTGGATACAGACTTCATTGGCGATGGTTTTATTCGCAGTGATGTGCATGTTGACGGGGAACGACACCTTATATTCGCCAGTGACAATCAACTGAGCCGACTCCAGCAGTCCAATTGCTGGTATGTTGACAGCATGTTCCACGTCGTTCGAAAGCCATTCTATCAGCTCCTATCCTGCATGCTTGCCTACGACACGATGATTGTTTGAAGCAGGTGCCTCTTTTCTTCGTTCTGATGTTACGAAGAAGGAAGGAAGACTACCGCGGTCTTTCGGCACATTTTGGGTTTGTGGCGTGAAGAACCACTAGTCCAAGGATTCGTCATGGACTTTGAGATAGGTTGGTTTAGCCTTTTTCAATCTTCATCTAGCGTTTTTTTTTAAATATGAGTTATTAGTGTTATTCAATGTAAAATTGTGCAAAAGATACATGTCAACTCCTAATGCAATTTTTACATGTAATATTTCAGCCCTATGGCAGGCGCTACGAGAGATCCTTCCCGCAGCCCAGATGAAAGGCTGCATATTTCATTGGAGCCATTAGCTGCACTCAGACGCATCAATGAAGTGGGCCTAAAGACTACCTATGAGAGACGCGAGGTCATCCATGCACTGATGAGGAAGTTGATGTCCATTCCATTTCTGCCTAGAGAATTTTAGCAGGTACAATTAATGTTTCCAACATGTATTCTCCTAAGTATACAAGTTCTAGTATATATAGTAATTGGAGAGTAAATAAAATTTTCATTCTCAAATAATTGAACTAACACATGCTTTTATTAATCCAGGTTGGTTGAACGAGCAACATCTATGGAGTGTTTGACTACATTAAGTTAACCTGGCTGGAGAGTGCAGTTTGGGTGCGTGAAGAGTGGTCCGTGTACCAGCAGACTGTTGGGACGAACAACGACACAGAAAGTTTGTGATGCATTCAGTCTGTAAGAATGTTCACTAAAGAATTTTGAAGATTTTTTTTTTGTAAGTACCTTTTGTAAGTAATTTTATTTTCATTTTGTTACTAAAGCGAATTACAAATTACATTGCATTGATGTTGTCTTATTAGTGTTTTATTTTTAAGGGTGGCACCGTCGGTTGAGCTTGAGGGCAGCCGACCACAAATGCTCCTTTTATTTGTTGGTTCCTCTCCTGCGGCGTGAGGCTGAGTACCTGCCAGTGCAGGCCCAGCATGTTCAAGAGAAAACCGGGCGGGTATGAAGCCACACGTATGTGCATCTTGACCAGCAGCTTTGCCAGCTCTGGGATGAATATGACAAGCGCGAATTGACAACAGAGGATTTCCTCAGCAAGATCAGGGAGGTGTACGCCTTCAACTAAACCGCCGTCTCTTGATGATGATGAAGATGATAATGATGATGGTTATGCTACATATGATGTAATGATGAGGATGATTATGATGATGATTATTATGATGCTGACAATTTATTATTATGATGATTATTATGGTGTAATGATGATGATAATTATAATGATGATGATTATTATGATGATGAAAATGAATATGATGTAATGATGATTATGATAATGATTATTATGATGCTGACGATTATTATTATGATGATTATGATGTAATGATGATGATAATTATAATGATGATGATTATTATGATGATGATGATGAATATGATGTTTTCTTGTATGCCTAATGATAAAATATGACATTTCTGCAGTGAAATAACAGCAGTGAATATAACCAAATAGTTATTTTCACTGGTGAAAATAACAAATTTTTGCGTTCTATTTTTACATCATTTGTGGGTTTTTTCCAAAAATCTGCGAATCTGCGTTTGTCAATTGTGGAAGAACAAAATTGTCTAAAAATGCCATAACATTATTTTGGAAAAACGGAAGAAAAAATAGGATAAATAGAATATAATGCGAGTTTTGGATAAAGATAAAGTTTATCATGCTCGGCTCGAACCAAACATTTATCACGTCATTTTGTGTATTGAAATGTAATGAGGCACGTCATGGGAGAAAGGGTAACTTTTCAGCGAAAGGGAAACAGCTGTTAATTATTTTCTTTAAAAAGGGGCACAAAAGAAACAGAAAATATGTTCATTTCAGTGTAAGATCGTTTGTTATTTCACGAGTGATCATAAAAAATAATATTTTCACTCGTGGCTGCGCCACTCGAGAAAATATATTTTCTATGATCACTCGTGAGATAACAAACAATCTTACACTAACATGAACAAATATCCTCTATATTCTGATGATGATTATGCTGTAATGATAATGATGATGATTATTATTATGATGATGATTAGATCTATAATGATGATGATGATTATTATGATGCTGATGATTATTATGATGATGATGGTGACTATGATGATGATGTAAAAAGGTAGTTTTTTTGTACAATTCTTGAAATAAAAATAAGAATTGTACAATAATGTAAGTAGACAATTATATTTATGTACCAATCAAGAAGCTGTACATGAAATACTCTGTATATAAAATGCCAAATTAGTATATGAAATTCATATTTCTATATGCAAACTTGTACGAATGTTATATTCTACAGAGAAAACAAAATTTCTCAAATATAAAAAAAAAATACTTTCATGTTCATCTCGTTGCAAAATGCTGTAACGCTTTACCAAATGACAAATGTGCATAGTCCAAAATTTTACGCGGATGCATATGGCAAATGAAATTGAAATAAATTAGGTCATCCTCTAATACCTAATTATAACTTATTCTATAAACTCCTCGTGCCATTAAAGATTGGAGACAATAAGAAATGAGTCTTTTTTGGATATTGCAAGGGTTTCACTTGGTGTTTGTCCACAATAATAATATTGATTTCAAAAATAATTTCTATTGACACATTTCAAGAGTCTAAATAAACATCATTGTCACAATGAAGTAGCATAACTCCATTATCTTGATTTAAATGTAGATTGTTAAAGTAAATATTTCTGGGCTCAAACCGTGGATTGAACCAGGGTCTTCCGAGTGGTAACTAGAAACTCTAACCGCGTCGCTTAACAGCTAGCTCATCAGCAAGGCTGTTGGTAGCTAAAGAAACTTCAGCGAACAGTTTATCTAGTCTTGACAAACCTCGCGCCAGTCAAAAATCATAAAAAACGGACATTTAAAGTTATGGTAGCCAGAACTAGGCTGTTGGAAGTTACTTTATTTAACTACAATAAAGATGTATTTTTTTACAACACTTTATTCCATTCTTTACTTATGTCAACATTGTTGACTATTTAAGTGGGTTGGGAAAGTATATGACAATATCAAAAATATGGGCTGCCAGTTGTAGTGGCAGCCATTGTGTGAATACGTTTTTTGTGACTGAACGGTGGCGGTGGCGGCCTATGTAATGTAGTGTATGTAATGTATGTAATGTAGTGGCAGCCATTGTGTGAATACGTTTTTTGTCACTGNGCTGTTGTATGATATGTGTGCTCGCGTGCATATGATTGTGCTTTGGTTCATGCTCACTAACCAATCAAGTGGCAAGCTGTCGTGTAATATGTGTGCTTGCATGCATGTGCTGGTGGTCTGGTTCACCAGCCAGCATGTGTCAAGCTGTTGTATGATATGTTTGCTTGTATGCATATGCTGTTGCTTTGGTTCACTAGCCTGGCATGTGTCAATTTGTTGTATTATCTGTATTATTGAATGCAGATGCTGGTATTTTGGTTCACATAGCCAGTCATTCGTAAAGTTGTTGTGTGGTCTGTATGATTGCTAGCAGGTGCTTGTGCTTTGGTTCACTAGCCAGCCATGTGTCAAGCTGTTGTGTGACATGTGTGCTTGCATGCATATGCTGGTACTTTGGTTCACTAGCCATCCATTCATGTATCAAGCTGTCGTGTGACATGTGTGCTTCCATGCAGATGCTGGTACTTTGGTTCACCAGTCAGTCATCTGTCGAGCAGTTATGTATTATGTGTGGTTATCAGGATTGCATGTGGCAATACATTATGTATTCTGCACATTCAAAACGAGTGTGCAGCCAGGTGCAATATGTGTGACATGTTTGCGTCTATGTGCATGTATACTCGGCAAATTCTTAATTACTTGGGAAAACGAGACTGAACATGTGTAGGGATATCTCGGAATTTTGCGACACTCTTTAAGCGACCTATTCATGACAAAATTGATGCAAGTCGGAACTATCATATTTTGCGTATATATCTCATTGTAATATTGATGATATTTCTTAATTAAAATATTAAGAAATGGAAGTTCATTCTGTCTTTTTAACTTGATTATAATGCATTACAAAAATTGCATCAGTTGCAGTGAAGTGATCTGTCAAATACTCGTTGTCTTTTTAATATTCGTCGTCAAATGTTGTTTGATATGTATCAGTCAGTTAAACTGTTGATCACGTTCCTCTTTTAGTCTCTGTTATTAAATTGTGTTTGTAGTAAGTCTGATTAAGTAAAAGACAAAATATGGCAGTACTCGCCGTGGTGTTTCAATCGGTTATATTTTCAGTATATGCAAACTAGAGCCTCCATTTCTAACTACAATACGGGATAGTTTGCTTCTAAATAGTACGCTATAGGTTTCGGCTTCGGTTATTAAACTCGTATTTGTTTTTGCAAATATGTTTTAAATTGTTTAAGTAGTCGCAAATTGTTACATCGAAAGTCTAAGTAAATGTCACAAATAGGATACTTCTGTTATCTTTTTCTCAAATGCATAAGGATTGGCAATGACCATATTTGATTACCCCGAAGTTATGTGAAAAAATTAAATAAAGTACATTGGGTAGTCACTAATATATTAACATGTTGCTCGCAAATTGAAGCCAAACAATTTTGCAGATGTATTCATGAAACCCGAACTATGCGATTGATGATCGAGAACAATTTGTTTTATTCAATATACGACATACAATGTATACATGTATAAGATCATAAAGCAAAATTACCAGGTAGCAGCAATAATGTTCAAACATGTTAAACAAGATATGCTAATATATACTTTTTTGACCTTGTGGTTTCCTTTTGATTAAAAAGAAAGGTATTAGAAAAGATATGTTTTTTTTTCTTTGGTTGTTTGTGGAGTGATTTAAAAAAAACAACAACAGAATAATTATGAAAAATAAAGATGAGTTACATAAAGTGGGTGGATAGCAAACTGGACTTGTTATGAAAGTTTAATGTGTTTCCATTTATGGTTAACTATATGAAGTGTATCATTGTTGAGGGCTATTTATCTTTCAATTTGAATCTTAAGGTTAAATAATTGATAAAACAGTTCATTGTAGGTGTTTGTTTTCTGTAGTTCATGCTGAATATGAAATATTTCATTAATATAATAATGTAATTCACAGTGTCATTAACCTCTTGTATTTTGAAGTTTTTACCCCTTAACTGATGTTTAAGAGAGATAGTTTAACACCTTAATTCTATTTCTCTAGAAAGGTTGTCAATTGATTTCATAGAGATTGAATATGTTTACACTCCCAGAAAAGGTATTCTATTGTTTAAATATGTTCACTACACATATCACTTACATTGGTGTTAGATAAGTTGCACTTAAAAAGATATTTATTTGTAGCTATGCTTCTCTGGATGTATTTATATTGAAAATACCTCAGTGTGCTATCAGTAGTTTGTTTATATGGCATGACAAATATTTGTTTCCAATTAAAACAAAATTCTCCAAAAAGGTTTTGCCATTTAGTTTGAGCTTTAGAGGTTTCGGCAGGATTTTTAATTTGAAGTGTGTAAAAGACTTTGTCAGTTTTGTTTTGTTTTGCAATTATGTTTTCTACGAATGTTGTTTGAGTACAAGGTGTGTTATTTGTATTGGTAACTGCTTTAATATGTATGGGTATACTTTTGATCAATGTGTAGTACATCAGGAAATTACTTGTAGGTATTCCGAATATGTAGCATAAATTATCAAAGGAATAGAAGTCGTTTATTCTGTAGTCGTACAATTGATCTACATACTTTATGTTTCGTTCAAATCAATGTTTATAGAAAAACGTCGTTGTTAGTTGTTATATCTTTATTGTTCCATAAAATGGTTTTACTGTTTATTTTGGTTTCTAAATTATGAGTAACGTTACACCATGCCGATAGAACATTTGATAGAAATATGTTTTGGTTGAAATTTCATCTAAATTATTATTGTTTATATTACATTCAAAAAGTAAGGAGTCACCATATGTTTTTAGAATTTTTTGGTAGAATAATTATCATTTACTCGTATTGGTATTATCTAAATATCCTTTAACCCAACTGCATTTGATTGTATTCAGGAAAGAATCTATGTCTGTTAGTCGGATACCCCCATGTTCTTCTGATTGAATTAATTGAGTTCGCTTAATTTTATCAGGTTTACCGTCTCATATGAAATTATATATTTCTGATTGTATATCTTTAATAATATCCTTTGGTCGGTTTGGGAGAACTGTTAGTGTATATATTAATTTAGGGAGTGCAAACGTTTTCAACACGGTGTTTTTTCCGATTAGTGTAAGTTTACGATGATGCCATGATTTTAGACAATTTTTAAATGTTTGTAATTTAGGTAATATGTTTTTTAGAACTGTTTCATTGTTTGTAAACTTTATTCCTAACGTTGTTGCTTCATCTGATATCCAGTTGAATTTCATTTCTTTTATAAGATGAATATTACTTTGTTTAAATTTACCTACTCGTAGCACAGTGTATTTACTTTTGTTTAGTTTAAGACCCGATGCCATTCCAAAAAGGGTTAGCGATTCTATGAGATTATTGAATGAGTCACTACTGGCATTTAAAAAATATGTTGCATCGTCAGCAAATAAGGACTGTTTAATTTCTTCGTCTAGTTCTAGCGATATTCCATTTGTAAGTTTATTTGATTGGATATAGTGTGATAGATACTCGATGCATATAATAAATAGCGAGGCTGAAAGTGGACATCCTTGTCTGACCCCTCGTTCGATGTTAAAACTGTTTAAAAAAAATTGTTAATAATTATGCTGTTAATATCGGTATAAATTTTTTTAACCCATTTAATAAGACTTTCACCAAAATTCATATTTTCTAAGCAAGAGAACATAAACGAATGGTCTAGTGAATCGAAAGCTTTTTCGAAGTCTGCAACGAAAGGCCAGAATTGTTTGGTTGGTTGAAATAATTTATGCATTCTTGTATCAGACGTACTTTTTCACCAATGTAACGTCCTTTAATGAAACCAGATTGAGATCTTGAAATGATTGATGGTAATATTTTTTTAAATCTGTGTGATATACTTTTTGTTGCAATTTTATAATCATTGTTCAGTAAACTAATCGGGCGACAGTTTGATAAGGATTCTAAGTTTTTTCCAGGTTTTGGAATGATTGATATTATACCTTGTTATAGGAGCGTAGTTAAGTTTTCGTTGTTAAATGAATAGTTCAGTAAATTAATTAACTGTGTTTTAATATCATTCCAGAATATTTTATAAAACTCGATTGTGATGCCATCAGATCCTGGGCTCTTGTTGTTTTGCATTTCTTTAAGTGCTAATCCACATTCATATTCATTAAGTAATCCGTCACACAATAGTGTCTCCTCTTGATTTAAAGCATGATGTGTATTTTTAAAAAGGGTGTTATTTTCAACATGTTTTCGTCTATAGAGGGTTTCGAAAAATAAACGTTGCTCCATATAGTATTTGAGTTCTGTTTGTTTTATCTTCGCCATTGACTACTAATTTTTGTACCGTTTTTTGTTCACTTCTACGTTTTTCAATGTTTGCGAAGTATTTATTTTTTTGTCATTGTGTTCAACATGCTGTGCACGTGCTCGTTGTAATATTCCACTGAGATGTGTATGATAAATTCCTTGTAATACTTGTTTTTGTTTTTTATTTCATTTTTAATGGCGGTGTTATCGTTTGTTGTTTCATGCAATTGTGTTTCAAGTGTTTCAATGATTTTGATGGTTTCAGTTTCAAGTTTGTGTGTTTCATTTTGTTTAAATGATGTGTATCTTTTTGTTGTGTTACGTATGTTTCCTTTAATTACTTCCCATAAGGTTTTTGGGTTTGCTTCTTTATTATTTTTAACTGTATTGAATATATCTTGTTTTATTTGCGTTTGATATTGTGTATCTAATTAGATGCTGTTATTAATTTTAAAGTATCCTGGGCCTCTTTCAGGTTGTATTTTTTGTAGTTTAAGTTGGACTAGGCTACATGTGTCAATAATGTTGCAAAGTGACACAGATATTAAAAAGTAGTCTAATCTACAAAATATGGTCGGTTTTGTGTTTGAGTGTCAGGTGAATTTGCTTTCGTTTGGATTTTCTGTACGCCAGATGTCTAACATATTGTAATGATCAATTATGTTATTCAAAATGTTTCTACTTTTAAGATGAGTATAAAGGTTTTCCTTCTTTCTATCTAATAATGGGTTAAGAACAGTATTGGAATCACCACCGACTATAATGTTTTTATCTTGGTTATTAATTATAAAGGATTGTAANAGGCTTGATCAAAAGGCTGTGATGGTTAATCAATCACATGGACCACACAGAAGAGGTTCACCTACAGCATTTAAGAGCAACTTCAAGTTTGATCAATAGGCTGTGACGGTTAATCAATCACATGGACCACACAGAAGAGGTTCACCTACAGCATTAAAGAGCAACTTTAGGTTTGATCAAAAGGCTGTGATGGTTAATTAATCACATGGGCCACACAGAAGGGTTCACCTACAGCATTAAAGAACCAACTTCAAGTTTTATCAAAAGGCTGTGATATTTAATCAATCACATGGGCCACACAGAAAAGGTTCACCTACAGCATTAAAGAGCAATTTCAGGTTTGATCAAAAGGCTGTGATGGTTAATCCATGACATGGGCCACACAGAAAAGGTTCACCTTCAGCACTTAAGAGCAACTTCAGGTTTGATCAAAAGGCTGTGATGGTTAATCAATCACATGGACCACACAGAAAAGGTTCACCTACAGCTTTAAAGAGCAACTTCAGGTTTGATAGAAAGGCTGTGATGGTTAATCAATCACATGGGCCACACAGAAAAGGTTCACCTACAGCATTATAGAGCAACTTCAGGTTTGATCGAAAGGCTGTGATGGTTAATCAATCACATGGACCACACAGAAAAGGTTCACCTACAGCATTAAAGAGTAACTTCAGGTTTGATAGAAAGGCTGTGATGGTTAATCTATCACATGGACCACACAGAAAAGGTTCACCTACAGCATTAAAGAGCAACTTCAGGTTTGATAGAAAGGCTGTGATGGTTAATCAACCACATGGACCACACAGAAAAGGTTCACCGACAGCATTAAAGAGCAACTTCAGGTTTGATAGAAAGGCTGTGATGGTAAATCAACCACATGGACCACACAGAAAAGGTTCACCTACAGCATTTAAGAGCAACTTCAGGTTTGATAGAAAGGCTGTGATGGTTAATCCATCACATGGACCACACAGAAAAGATTCACCTACAGCATTAAAGAGCAACTTCAGGTTTGATAGAAAGGCTGTGATGGTTAATCCATCACATGGACCACACAGAAAAGGTTCACCTAAGGCATTAAAGAGAAACTTCAGGTTTGAATGAAAGGCTGTGCTGGTTAATCAACCACATGAAGCACACAGAAAAGGTTCACCGACAGCATTAAAGAGCAACTTCAGGTTTGATCAAAAGGCTGTGATGGTTAATCCATCACATGGACCACACAGAAAAGGTTTTACCTACATCATTATAGTCTATAGAGCAACTTCGATTTGATAGAAAGGCTGGACATCTCCAAAATCATGTTGATGCAAGGACAAGCAGCCAGCTGCAAGGTTTGCAGGAGTAGAATTTCAAGACATCACTTTTGAAGGCATGTATATATGGAGATTACATTATAAATTGATTGATAATCAATGGATGGTTGATACCATTTTGAAATATAAACATGATTATTTGTTTTTAAGTCAAACTACAAACTTATTTATACATCATTCCAATCACATGTTTTCTGTGCAAAAAAGTGTTTAAATGTTTACATAGTATGTGTTTCCTTTTTTGACTCGGAAGTATTGTAGAATAAACATTGCATACACAGGAAGTAGTAAAGCGGACGCCATTCTGCGAAATTCAAAAACAACTTCTGAACTAGAGCTTTGTCACTGACATGACGTATACCCCCACATGCTGCATTGANTACTTGATTCTGGAGTACTAGATGACATGGATAGTGATATGGCGCATAAGCTTCTAGGAGCCATATTTAAATGAACATCAACACTTGTTGTGTTTTTATATTGTTTTGAAATGTATACACTGTATGTTCAAACTTGTATATAGTTTTAGCCATTACCTTGTTTGAATTGCTATTGATGTTACAGCTGAGCAGAAATGTGTTGGACATTAATACTTGTCTTACCAACTTATGAGGTGTGAATGTTTCACTTTATATGCATATGTTTGTCTATTAATAAAGTTATGTATTTATGTGACAAGTGTATAGTCATGTATAATTGTAATTGTAAGAATATGATAAGGTCATGAAGTTGATGGTGAAAGTTAATTTCATCATTCATGATATTGTGTAAAATAAGCATATTTATTAAAGAGTGTGCTTAACGTTTAACATGAAAACAACCATATGTAAAATATAGTGGTAAAACTAATTGAAAAAAGATAATGCTAATTTATCATTATTATTTATAAATTAAAATAAAACATTAATGTATTATATAATACCAAGTGGTGATAAACATTAAAATAAAACTAAATATATATAAAAAAAATGGTAATACAATAAATTAAACTCTTGATATTTCACAGACCTGCGTGGTCGCAGTTTTAAAAAAAGGGGGAAGGGAAGAGACTTGAGTTGCCGGCTTACTTAGTACATGTACTTTTGTTGTTGCATGTAGGTAGTTTTGAAGTAAAGATTGTTTTAGGAACATGTGTACTTCGACTTGTTGTACATGTTCAGTAGTTGTATGGAAGTTTATAGTAGTAGTTATTATCAAATTTAGCTGTATTAATAACGACTGATTGGCGAGACTGGATTGATGACGGGACATCATTTCTTGAAGTGGGGGAATATGTGACCAAGTCAATTATTTTAATGTTTAATGGTGTTGTGTAATCTTTGCTATTATTATATGAATCTTATTTTCGGTGTGTAACACCTGACCTATCTTTTGGTGGGAAAAGACACGGTTTTAGTAAAAGGTATTTGAGTAATATTAATATGTTTTTAAGTGGTTTTATATTGTCTCTTTTGTTGATTGAGTATATAAAACGGTTGCGATGCGTGGTGTCCTATTAAATTTCGTATTTGGTTTAATAATTTAGTACATAAAATACTTCATCATATTGTTCCGCGAGTATTCAAAATGGCAACAAATTGGACAGTTCACCTTTAGTCTTAACCACTATAATTCACATACTTAACACAATAATAAATGTTTGCATTTTTTAACTTACAGCAGCCAAGAGAGACAGTTGAGCGTATTTGAAGAGGCTAAGGCAACAATTCAATTCCATAAATTGGTAAGGATTCATTGTGTTGTATGTACAGTTGTATGTCCAATCTTGTATGTTCTTTTTGTTATGAATATTTCAAGTTGTTATATCTGTATGCTGTTGTATGTTTTTATATCTTATGAATTGTACTGTGTTATTTGTAGGATAAATGGCCACTAGAATTTATCTGTTTATTTATTACTTGTATGTCAATGTTTTATGAATTATTATATAATAAATAATTCATTGCATTTACTATATGTAGCTCTACCTTTTTCTTAATATGTGTTATTTTCTATTTCAGATTTGATTCTTCATACATCTGGCTATTAAAACATTTTACTGTCAGATACCACATAATAAACTTGGTATAAAACTGAACTGTGAGCTTTGGTAATATATCTAGAACCAATATATGTAGACCAAGAACCCCAGAACATTACTGCTGTAAAAGCAGTAGGTTACATTAACAACATAAGGAAGCCAGTGATTGGTTCCGCTACTATTGGATATACATCAGAGGCCCGATAACACAAAGCAGCAATGTTGTGCTACATATCTTAAGAGGCCCCCACTGGTGCATCCAGTTAGCATAGTAAATCAAAGCAAACTTAACGGTCCAGATGATGTCATGACCATACGGACAATTCGTATAATAAACAGAGACACTAATGGTTCTGAATGGAAATACAGCACAGAACGAAAATTGATAGGATAGTAAATCAAAGCGAACTAAACGGTTACAATTGGATATACATCGGGAAACTAGAAAAATCACACCGAATATTTCTAATGCAATCCCGATAGAGTCGTTAAATTGTGAAATAACGAAAGATCATACATTGGGAAACTGGCCTGTCGTTGGGGGTCCCTTAAAATTCGGGGGCCCAAGGCTGCAGCATTGTTGTCGCCACTTTTATGCGGCGTGAAAACCGTTGGTTATTCCAACCTTATTAATATTATATAATAAGAACAATCATATAAGACCATCATTTAAAGAAACCTTACTATAGTAATGCCATTGACTATATTATTACTTTTAAAAGAAGTGTGTAAATACATAAATAACAATAAGAACCTTCATAAGTCATACCTTCATAAGACCTAATAAGCTTTATTTTGTATATGAATAACATTGTTTTCACTTGATAAACATGACCAACAGCACAGATATCCAAAATAATATGAAATATAAATAAT
Organism: Dreissena rostriformis; assembly: GCA_007657795.1. Taxonomy (NCBI): domain Eukaryota; kingdom Metazoa; phylum Mollusca; class Bivalvia; order Myida; family Dreissenidae; genus Dreissena; species Dreissena rostriformis. The sequence continues at coordinate 13,733 of VMBQ01003310.1, forward strand.
GTTTACATCAATGTAAGAGTATGCTGTATAAATGTTTCAAAATAATTTATTTAAACATAGCATCACACAAATGTACATTGTACATCATCTGAAAGGGAAATAGAAATATCAAACATCAGAAAATAAAGCATCTCAATTCAAATTGTTAAACAGTTACATTTGGTCATGTGCACATGATTTACAGCTACTTCTGTTTATAAAATGTTTTCTGTTAGTGTCGGATGATTTCCAGGTTCAATAAAATGAATGTTTTTCACGCCTATTTCTTGAAAGGAAGGCCCAGGATAATTGGCACTATCCATTCTAGTTGTCTGAAATAAAATACAACATGTCTTTTTACAAACTATCAACACATAAATGTCACTATTTGTATATGTCCGAATTTTAACATATCCAAAATATAGTACACCTAGTGAATGGGCTACTTTTTATTTCAGAATTTGTTGGTATCTTAATTAAACTATATCGTTTCCAGAACATTATAATAATTAAGCTATTAAACAGAAATGCTCACAAATGCTTGTTGAATCAAGTTTTCATGTTGTTGTTTTTTTTGGAAGAAATCAAATGCTTTTGCCATGGCATTGATTAAAAGCGGCCCTAATAATTGTTATAATTATTGATCGTCGTGACAGTTTGTCCAAGTTTTACATAATTCATTGCTCAATATCATAAAGGAGCCGTTAATCTGATAATAATCCACATAAAACTTGACAATAGCAGTAAAAACACCGTCTGTAACACTTACACGCTTCAGTGATTTCAATTTGCAATCTGCACTGTAGGTCGCTTACATCGTCGTAAATCAATATTTACAACTGACAGACGCTGGCCGCTTATGCTTTCGACTCGCAGTACATTTTCGGATAGGATTTTACCGATTTTTTTTTAATTCGCCACATTAAAAAAAATGGAGCCACTTTTAAAAAATAAGAGCCATTTGCATCGACAGCGAAACCCCTGGGCCTAGTGCTTTATCCGTCCCTGATGTCGACTCAGATTTCTCAGTGTTTCTCATGCATTTTTATAGTGTATGTCGCGATCGAGAAGCGAGAAAGTGCATTCTCGCTTCTAACCCTGTGATGACCACTTCTTTGTGTTTCACATAAACGTTGAATTCTGAATGGATAATCCACCGATGTGATATTTTTTTTTATTTTTATGACGTGCGCACCCAATAACTATGACTTGCGCATATAATAACTATGACGTGGGCACCAGATACCTATGACGTGCGCACCCGCTTACTATGACGTGGGCACCCGATAGCTATGACGTGCGCACCTGAAAGCTATGACATGCGCACCTGATAGATATGACGTGCACAACTGATAGCTATGACGTGCGCACCCAATAACTATGACGTGCGCACCTGATAGATATGACGTGTGCACCCGATAGCTATGACGTGCGAACCCGATAGCTATGACGTGGACACGCGATAACTATGATGTGCGCACCTGATAGCTATGACGTGGGCACCTGATAACTATAACGTGACCACCCGATAGCTTTGACGTGCGCACCCGATAGCTATGACGTGCGCACCATATAGCTATGACGTGCGCACCCGATAACTATGACGTGCGCACCTGATAGCTATGACGTGGGCACCCGATAACTATGACGTGCGCACCTGATAGCTATGACGTGGACATCCGATAGCTATGACATGCGCATCCGATAGCTATGACGTGCGCACCCGATAGCTATGACGTGCGCACCTGATAGCTATGACTTGTACACCCGAGAGCTATGACGTGAGCACCCGATAACTATTACGTGCACACCTGATAGCTATGACAGTGGCACCTGATAATTATGCCGTGGACACCCGATAGCTATGACGTGGGCACCCGATTGCTATGACGTGCGCACCCGATAGCTTTGACGTTGGCACCTGATAGCTATGACGTGCGCACCTGATAACTATGACGTGGACACCCGATAGCTATGACGTGGGCATCCGATAGCTATGACGTGCGCACCCAATAGGTATGACGTGGGCACCTGATAACTATGACGTGGGCACCCGATAGCTATGACGTGGGCACCCGATAGCTATGACGTGCGCACCCGATAGCTATGACGTGGGCACCTGATAACTTTGACGTGCACATCTGAATGATATGACGTGGGCACCTGAAAGCTATGACGTGCGGACCCAATAACTATGATGTGGGCACCCGCTCACTATGACGTGCGTACCTGATAGCTATGACGTGCGCACCCGATAGATATTTCGTGCGCACGCGATAGTTATGAAACAAAAAAGTGCGCAGAAAAAAACGATAGGACGGAATCATGTCAGAATAAATATGTTGTATATGTCATTGAATAATTGTAAGTTATATTCTGTATCAGCCACATACATGCGACATATAACATTTTCTGTCCACTTAAATAAATAGACCACAATCATGTAACACTGAACACGAAAAAAAAAAGCCTGGCCTCATGAGTGTTTAAGTGTTGTGCAGTACTTGATGTGTGGACTTTGAGTCGATTTAACACCGATTGTTACGTGGTAGTTTCTAGCTACAGTGAACGGTATTGAGACTTTCACTGCATCTAATGTAATGTTTGTGTGTGCACTTACAACACGGAAATGGGACTTTGGTTCTTCCCGGTATTTAGAAATATAAGATTTTTATATTACTTAAAAGCAGATGAAATATATAACTTATGTTGGTGGGTAGTATTCCGCCTGTGAAAATAAACGTTCTCGACTGCAATAAATATGTAACTAATAGTAAATCTACATTGTATAGATATCAGTTCGTTTATCGTAGTATCAGCAACGTAAATTTGTATACATGGACTGCAAAACAAACATGACGCCTGATGATTCCGATGTGATTTCTGACAAGGCACCGACAGTGAAAATACATATCGCAGAACCAGAGATCGTCCTGACGGGTACGAGAAGCGTCCTTTCTATCATAGGCGCTATAATCATATTCACCACCTACATATTCGTACCCAAAGAATACAATTTCACTCGGAAGTTACTTGTTTATTTGACGATTGCTGATTTCATAACGGCAGTAGGCAACCTGACTGGAGTGTCAAGATATGTGTACGTGTATGGGACATCAACGGTTAGCTTGAACCTTGTTTATTTTATTTCATAAATAAATAAATAAATAAATAAGTAAATGTACATACGTGTATGCTAAGAGGACGTCAATTTGCAACTTTCCAAATGAGCACATTCATTCATGCGTAACTTTCAAGATAGTTGATTTCATCTGAGCAAGCTTGGAGTCAACCATTGAGATTGTTCAATTCATTCCAAAGTTCAGACGCCCCTTTAAACTATGCTGCCAAAATGGCTTTCGAGCAAGGAATGCTTATGTTCTAATGCAAGGTGGTATGACACATTTCCTGGATTTACACCGGCTTTACACAGGGCTTTTTTCGGATTCAATAAACATTCAATTAACAACTAAAGCCCCTACATCTGACATACATATACAACCTATAAACAATTAAATTGATGTTTTGTTTAATTGCTGCTCGATGTTTATCAAAACCTATGTATTATTATTTTTTCTTTTCCGAATTCGCATTTTTGGCTGTAATTGTATAGACTACCTAAGCATAATACATAAATATATATTTATTTGAATGAATAAATACAATGTTTACGGTTAGTTTTATCCAATGTAGATACACCTGGTTGTTGTCTTTTTGAAAACAATTGATTAACATTAAAACTGTCATTCGGTGAAAAAAGGTTCTTTTAAAGTGAAAACCTTCATATACTTTAAGTAGTATAATGTATAGCATATATTCTTCTTGTAAAGAATTCTTAGCTCTTATTTATTATTTGAAAGTCTGAGAGCTTCTTCTGTGGGAGCTCGATAAATGATGACCTATATTGTCTTCGTTTTACAGCATGACCAGGACTGTACGAATGGCACAGGCTCGACCAATGGCAAAGACAACACCCCGGAGAACAGCCTTCAAGATCTATGTCGGGTTCAGAGTTTCTTCACCACTGCCTCAAACTTGTTCTCCTTCCTGTGGACGATACGTCATCGCCTTCCATCTCTGGGCGACGGTCATTCTAAAAATAACCGTGATGTCACGTAGAATTGCTCACGTAATCTACCATGTGGTCTGCTGGGGCATTCCGAGCAAGAATCTTTGGATAAGATTTAATCAAAATAACATAGATTTGTTTTCAGTCTCTGTTGGTGCAATACGTTTTTATACATTTGCTCGTATCCATCGTAGGTGAGTCAGAGTACGTTTGCCAATGGCCTACGATGTCTGTAAATGCATTTTATTGACCAATAAAAAGCCATACATTCGTGACGATATGTTAACTATGCTGTTATTATTGAAGACCGATTTTTTTATCGGGATAATTTTAAAGAACACAAATTGAAGAAAACATGGCTCATTGTAAGTTCTCTTCGATTACAGGATTGTTTACATTAACGTATGTTCGACACTTAAGAAATGATCATAATTACTAACAATCGTTATCAGTGTGTTTAATAAAAAGCAACAAAATGAAATAAAAAATTCGTAAAGCCAAATGTTCTAATGTCCTCGTTCCAGTTGCGGTTGTGAGCACCATGTTTTTTCACCTAGGCGAGGACTATTGTTACGGTACAGGTGTCTGGTGTGGCCTGAAGTGTCACGGAGACAAGGCGGAGCTCAGGCGGCTCATGTTCCTCGTACACGTCGGCTGGCAGCTCCCCTTCTATGTTATTTCCTGCTTCATCTACATGCACATCATTTTCTATCTGGTTAGCGGTGTATACACGGCGAAAGTCATACACGTTTTGTGACTTTTATCTGGAAGACAAGCGCAAAAAATACTATATGATTTCGAATGCCGTGGGTGAGCAAATATTAAGTGAGAATAGGTAAAGATGTCTTATAGATAAACAGCACATTTCGAGTTAAGCTTGCAATTCCGTATATGCATAACTCTTTTGTATAGTCACGTAGTTAACACATTGATATTCACGTATCCGCTGATAACAACATATATGGGAGTAAAATTGTGAGATTTTCGAGTTGGTTTTCCTCCATCTAAATCCGTCTATTAAAGTAATTATTTTGCCATCATACGTTTCGGAAGGTAACACTCGACCACGTTTTCGAAATACCATGATTTTTATCTTATTAATATTAACTTCAAGTCCCTAAGTATTGCAATATTCAAGCATGCGATCTAAATTATTTTGGACTTCTTCGGGTGTTTTACCAACAATGACCATACATCGGGCAAAAGCAACAATATAAATGTTAAATCGTCAAAAATGAAACCAGATGAGTTGTGTTCTTTTAAAAACAGTTCGAAGTCCTCTAAAAACAAGGGAAATAATAAAGTTGACACTAATACTATTTACGTTGTCAAAATGCATAGCTCAACTCTTCAGATAAATTTAAGCAATCTTTAAAACAAGACTTATGATTCTGTTACATATTTTTAAATATAATTCTAAGTAATTTACCTTCAATTCCACATTTGCATAATATCAACCACAGTGCATCTCTATGGAGAGTATCACACAATTTCATCATATCAACATATATATCATAACCTTTTATTGTCATTAACATAGTTTTTTACTAAAGACTTTAATATAATGATTGCAATTGCGGTGGACCGCCCTTTTCTTAAACCAAAAAGAACATCCGAAACAGTGTTTTAGTTATATTAGAGTGTTTCGACGCGAGTATTTACAAGGGTTGACACAAAACTAAGAGAAAGAAGCTTACACGTGTAATACCCCTACAGTCATTCACGTCAGAATAACGTATCGGAATAATAATACCCTCTGTCCACTTTTCCGGATATAATCTTGCACTCAAAATATAATATACTAAGTCAAAGGATTTCGCAGAAATAATATCTTTTCATTATGTTTAATATTAAATTTATAAACAATCACTGCCATAAGCTTTGACACGTTTCAATGATTTAATACCATTAATAATCTCAGGTACAGCAAGCAGTGGGTCAATTTCCGCAGAACGCGCGTTTGTCAAGTCAAAATCATTATAAAACATTATGAAACTCTAATAAAATGAATCATACTGGTAATTGAATTCGCATCTTGGTTTACAATTTGCGAACAATAATTAAAGTGGGTTAGTCTGTTTAAGTTTATAAATGAACTGCACTCCTGTCATATCTTGATATCTTTGCACTGCACCGGGTCATATCATTTTTTCATCAACATGTTGAATGCAAAGGCGAATTTCTCCACCAATACGATTTTTTTTTAAAAACCCTGGCGATATGTTACTCGGGGGACATTGTTTGATATAATTTTCGGTGCAAAAACGTTGTCACTGGCATACATTTAAAGAAATTGTAAATAACGTGCTAAATAAGGGACAAATCCCTGCATCGTCGACTTCAAATAGCAATATTTCAATAAATCCTGAATAATAATAACCAGGATTTTTCTTACATACATGATAATACCTCCTTTGCATATACCAAAAGATATTTTAATTCAAAAATGCCTTTAAACAATTATAGAACTGGATTTACTTACCCTACCGAAATTCAGCAACATATATCGGAAACTTTTCCAAACACGTCCAACTTTTCGCATCATATCGGGTTTCCGGGGGTGAGTTACGTAAAAAGAGTTGGTCTAGTTTCGATCATTTTACAATTGTAAATAAACATGTTGATCAAAACAAGTATTAAGTTTAAGGGTACATTTGTATTTGCATTTCCCAGTATAAAGAAAGGCATATTTAAAAAGTTCGGAAAATGATTACATCCAGAAACAGTTATGTTATTAACTGATTGACATGCTTGCATTCCTAAAATATATGTTGTATAGTTTCACATTCAGTTCGACAAAAAGGTTCAGATGGCTTAAGTGGCTATTTTAAATAAAAAGGAGTTTGTTCCTATGATTCTATGTACAATTCTTGATTGAAACCACTGTTAATTGGTATCCCGTGTCATATTAAAAGGCATATACAAAATATATCGCCATTCTTTTGTTTCAATGCAGTAAAACACATTCGACCATTTATTTATACATACTGGCGAGGACTCATTTTTGGTAATTATATCATACATATGTGTTGTACCCTTTGTATTTATTGAGATGGCCAGTAGGCTTGTGGGAATAAACGGCTTCGTAAAGCAGGTGTTAGTAGAGCTTCTCAGCTTAATATATTTTGTTGCTGCATTAATTATTCCATGGAAAAATAAATTTGGGTTGAAGTTATATACTTTGAAAAAATCATCATAATTGTAAGTGGTTAACAGTTATATCCCCCAGTTATTATTGATAAATGAACTATATATTACATAATGTACGTTTAATAAGATCTTCGTGAGAAAGTATTGGTATTTCAATGAAAGTCTATAATGTATTTACATGTTATGTTCATTATTAGCGATAACCTATTTACACTGTTATTTGCCCCGTGTAGAAAACCCATGTATGATGTTCATCTCCTTAACCCATTTATGCCTAGTGGATTCTCACATCCTTCTTAATTGAATCAATTTATTTCCAAAATTAGGGATGTGTAGTATATTTATTTCTATATATAGAATATTTCTTACAGAAATTCCTTTAAGCAAACAGCGCAGACCCTGATGAGACGCCACATCATGCGGCGTCTCATCTGGGTCTACGCTGTTTGCCTAGGCATTTTTCTAGACGCTAGGCATAAATGGGTTAAATTGTAGTAAAAATAATAAAATATTTAAAGTACGTGAGGGATACGATGACCGACACTGAAATTTATCCCGTTTTTGGTTCGATATACTGAACACTGATAAACACTTATGCTCAAGACCTTGAAAATCTGATAACGCATCCAACAATATACATACTCAGTGATTCAACTTTTTATCTTTCCAATTGAAGGAAGTAGGTAATGCCGATAAACAATTTGAACAAAGTCACGAACGCCTGATAAATCAAGTTGTTATAATTTTGTAATCGCTGATAACAATTGCACTTATTACATTTTGTATCTAATGAAGGCGTAATTATTCGATTAAGCACACTTGGTGACTGAAGTAGTCTTAATATTTCTTCTGAGTCTTTTTGTAAAGAAAAAATAGAGTGTACGACGTACAATTCATTAAACAATCACATTAGACTTCTGTCATTAATATAACCTTTGATTAAACCGATTTCTACGTTCATTCACGTGATTCGTGACTCGAAACAAACAACTGGTTTAGCGTGTTTTAAATCTTAAAAATATCATTCCTGATATACTGAATTTCAAAAAGCGGTATGTTTACTTCAATATCAACCAAAAAACAACAACACTCTCACACATTGGCTTCAGTGTATGCGGCATAGTCGCCCATAAAGCAAGTTTGACGTCGATATTCGGTTTTATTTAAAAGGTCAAGGGCTGCTGTCTCGTGTTACTCTGTCCAAAAACGCAACAAAAAACTAGTAGCTGCACTGAGACTGAATGCTTCTTAGGGAAACATTGTCGTTTGTTTCCACTTATATTTAAAAAAATAGGGAAGGTACGTAGGCTTAACTTTTATTGTTAACGTTTTTTTTTACAATTCTCACTTCAATAAGAATATGCAATGCCTTGCAGTAATCTTCCAAATCTCTATTTGACAATATTTCCCATGTTATTTTAGTTATTTAAAGTTAATTCAGCGTATAGTATCGAATGTAGCAAAACTCATCGCCAACTTTATAGTAACTTAGTTAAAAATTATCGAACACACAATCTTGAAAACAAACAAATTTAGGATAATGATAACAAATAAGGGAGGTCGGGTAAGCGGAAACCAAAAACAAAAGATGTGTTTGAATGCGTATTTAACATTTTCAGTCAACATAAATGTGAACATTGTGCAATAAAAAATACCTTTAATTATCAAATGTACGAAATATGTCATTAAAACCCATGTCTGCTCTATACTTCATACACCACATTATACACAGAGATATATAATACACAGATCTCTAACCAGATAAATCATACACAGATCTGGGTGAAGTACGGTAAACGGTAGATACATTCCTGCGTGCATTTGTGGCCGTGTGGTTATACAGCAGATTACTTTTGATTGAATTTGTTGTTTTTGGCGCGTTATCTCATTAGTTCAGTGTATTTAAACTACGTTATATCCACTGCAGACAGATTAATGATTTTTAGTACTCAAGTCACACAGCGGAAAAGTGATATTCAATGTGACAGCGCTCTTTGTAACATAAGCTATTATTTTATTTTAATATAATTAACTATATAATTTTGCTATGAGCTAGTAAAATACTGCAATTAACTGTGGTGGATAGTATATTTGACCGTGACAACGATATGTGCTTTTGCGTGTACAGAAATGTAACTGAACCTTAACGAGTCTACCCTCAGTTCATTTACTGCACTCTTCTCTCAGACGTGAATAATTTATATTTTAAAAACAACATGACGATCGATTATCTCGAGGTGATTTCCGACAAGGCAACGCCAGTGACTAGCAAAATCGCAATTCCTGAGATCGTCTTGACGGGTACGAGTAGCATCCTGTCCATCGTAGGCGCTATAATCATATTCGCCACATACAGATTCGTACCCAAGGAATACAATTTCACTCGGAAGTTACTTGTTTATTTGACGATTGCTGATTTTATAACGGCAGTAGGCAACCTGGTCGGAGTGTCAAGATTTGTGATGGTATATGGGATTCATACGGTGAGCTTAAACATACTTTCATAAAAGAAAATAGCCTTACTAAAGTTAATAATATTTACAATAATACAAATACATGTTAACAGTCTATACAATAAATTCAACTCTCGACCATTGAGCGTCGTTAAACAGAATAAGTTATTTCGTTGGCTTTAAGTGCCAATCTGTAAATGTCCTTTCAAAGTGACTTGTTCACAGTTTGACAAAATGGCCAGATAAAACAATAATGTATGCATTGAGTCTATATTAAAACTAGGATAATAACACTCGTGACTGTTAAACAGTTTAAATACATATTCATTTGTTGATAATCATCAATCGAAATCGGAAAAAAATATATAGCGTTAGTAACACATTTCATCGATTATTAAGCAGAAACGTGTAGCCCCTATTACCGACGTAATGTTTTATGTTCCGACTAAAAAGCCTGCGTGTTGTAGTTGTAGTGCGTTAGCTTTTGCTTCTAGGGGTCCCGGATTTGAACCTCAGGGCAGGCACATTTTGATTATATCTCGTTGGTACGATAGTTTTTTATGTATTAACATATCACAGTTTTGTTGGTTAATTAATTTAATGACATATTGTTTTTTTTTTTTTTTTTAANCAAGGAATACAATTTCACTCGGAAGTTACTTGTTTATTTGACGATTGCTGATTTCATAACGGCAGTAGGCAACCTGGTCGGAGTGTCAAGATATGTGTTGGTATATGGGATACAAACGGTGAGCTTAAACATACTTTCATAAAAGAAAAACAAAGCCATACTAAAGTTAATAATATTTACAATAATACAAATAAATGTTAACAGTCTATGCAATAAATTCACCTCTCGACCATTGAGCGTCGTTAAACAGAATTAGTTAATTCGTTGGCTTTAAATGCCAATCTGTAAATGTCCTTTTAAAGTGACTTGTTCACAGTTTGGCAAAATGGCCAGATAAAACAATAATGTATGCATTGAGTCTATATTAAAACTAGGATAATAACACTCGTGACTGTTAAACAGTTTAAATACATATTCATTTGTTGATAATCATCAATCGAAATCGGAAAAAAAATATAGCGTTAGTAACACATTTCATCGATTATTAAGCAGAAACGTGTAGCCCCTATTATCGACGTAATGTTTTATGTTCCGACTTAAAAGCCTGCGTGTTGTAGTTGTAGTGCATAAGCTTTTGCTTCTAGGGGTCCCGGATTGAACAACAGGGCAGGCACATTTTGATTATATCTCGTTGGTACGATAGTTTTTTTATGTATTAACATATCACAGTTTTGTTGGTAAATTAATTTAATGATAAATTGTTGTTTTAAAAAAAAAAAACGAAAATCTGTAAACAAATCCGTTTAAAGTGAAAACCCACTTAGATATATGAACGTTTTAAAGCAGTAGCGTGTAGGTCATCATTCCTTGTAATAATATCATACCTCAAAAGCTATTGGTTCTAAATTCTTAATCAAGCCAGCCTTCCGCGATGGGTCCCAGAGACGGATGCTAGACAAAATATGACTGTCAGTATAGTCTCTCTCGAAACTCGATTAATATTGGTCTAGGTTTTCTTCGGGTTTCAGCTTGACCGGAATTGCACAGACTCGATCAATATCACAAACACTATCCCGGAGAACAGCCTCCAAAAGCTGTGTGTCGTTCAGAGTTCCTTCACCACTGCCTCCAACTTGTCTTTCTTCCTATGGACGTTCGTCATCGCGCCATTTTTAAGTGAAAATCTACATGCACATTACATAATATAATGTATAGCCTATATTCTTCTTGTAAGGAACTCGTAGCTCTAAATAAGTATTTGAAAGTCTGAGAGCTTCTTCTGTGGGAGCTCGATAAATGCTGACCTGAATTGTCTTCGTTTTCCAGCATGACCAGGACTGTACGAATGGCACAGGCTCGACCAATGGCAAATACAACATCTCGGAGAACAGCCTTCAAGAGCTCTGTCGCGTTCAGAGTTTCTTCACCACTGCCTCCAACTTGTCCTCCTTCCTATGGACGTTCGTCATCGCCTTTCATCTCTGGGCGACGGTCATTCTTAAAATAACTGTGACGTCACGCAGAATCTCTCACTTGATCTACCATGTCCTCTGCTGGGGCATTCCAAGTCAGTCTGTCCGATTTAGCGTCGGAATAGATTTAAGATCGTATTGGCTTAATAATATTCATCTAGGAGTGATTTTTTCTATTTATTTTTTTGCTCAAAATTACCACCGATATTCGGCTGTTTCCCAATGGCAAAACGTAGCACTTTTCCCAAAAATCTGACAACATTTTGCAAAAAAACTAAACTAAAAAACTTTTAGTCAGATTTTTGGGGAAAATGTTACTTTATGCATTATAAAGTAACCTTTTCCCAAAAATCTGACTAACAGTTAAAAAAAAATGTCAATAAACTCAATAAGATCGGAACATGTATACAGCAATAGTTCCATAGTGCTAGCGCAAAGGGAGCATATCTAGTTGTTGCCGAACGACAACAGACTTAATTATTGGTTCGCGAATTTAGTCGTATATATACGATTTTTCGTTGCTATGCACACTTGTCGCATACGTCATTAATCCAAGATGGCGGACAATGGAGAAAGGAAATTACAATTCTCGGCAACAACGACAAATAATAATCAAATTAACGACGGTCATCACATAGTTATTAGTGATTAATGAAATGCGTGTGTCAATTAACAAAGGAGAATATGTTTTAGATACAAACAACAATTATTTGTTTGAAATAAACACCGTGAATGTATCTCACGGATACGAGTGTTTTCAAATTGGAGTTCAGTCTACCCACAAAGTAAAAACATTTTTAGTGGATCTGTGTATAATCGGATTCATATACATATTCTGCTGTATAATGTCTGTCAAGCTGTACAGTTTACGAACAACATGTATCTATAGATTATTGAAAGTTTAACATGCGTGTGAAATGATATTAACTTAACACTATCTTGATTACAAGAAGATATTTAAGCAGCACTTTATTATATAATTGTATTAATGCTGTTAAACATGATTTATCCTGACACAGGGACTCATAAGGGTCCACTCCAGAAATATTACAAGCAACTGGATATAAAATCATCATCACATTTCATATGTTTTTAATTATAATTAAGATAACATTATCAGTGTCGTAAGTTTGTGCTAGCTTTATCATTTTATAATAACATTGATCTCGTTTGGCTTTCATGTATTGTAAATGTGTACGAACTAAATTCAAACATTCGGTACGATAATAATGTTGATGTTGCAGTGATTAGTTTGAAGACCTTAATTCATTTGGTCAATTTGTGTTGCACGGGTGAATTGAAACTGCACTTTAACAACAATACAACTCTTGTTGATCATTACATGTTGCTTGCCATTTACAGTTTTGTTAACTTGAACTATCTTGGATACTTTGGAAATAATAATATAATAAATGAATTAACTCGCTGGATGTCATTTAAAAGTTAATGTTAATTAAAATACATACCTTATTTAAATAAATTTATTGGTTAATAAAGCTTCACTTATTACCTCGTTCTAGTTGCGATTGTGTGCACGGTGGTGTCTAACCTAGGCGAGGATTATTGTTATGGCACGGGAGTCTGGTGCGGCCTCAAGAGTGACGGAAACACGCAGGAGCTCAAGCAACTCCTGTACCGCGCAGACATCGGCTGGCAGCTCACCTCTTACGTTACTTCCTGTTTCCTCTACTTGCACATCATGTTCTTTCTGGTAAGAATTGTACTTGCGTAGCGGTAAACAGGTTTTTGACTTGTGTCTAAATACGGGGCTATTATATGTTGTTTTACGTCTGTGCGCGGCAAAACGTTCGTGAGCAGCAAATGACTGTATATTATAATATATAAGTAGCACATTTCCCGTAACACATGCAAACGTGTTCTATTAAGGCATCGATCTCAAAGAATCTGCGTAACCACTCCGTTAGTGTTGATTAATACTATAATAATGTTGGTTTACATATGGCAAATTTGAGAAATTGTAGAGTTGGCCTTTGTCGCTTTGAAAGACATTCTTTTGACTAAAATATACCGGTAAACGTGCATGTACGAAGTAAATATAGCATGACATTTTAATATTGTATGTGTTTGTCGCTTGACGTATCTTTGCAGTTTTTACATAAACGTTCCTTGCAAGACGCATCCAACAACCAATTACGCGAGGAAGACAGGAACTTCCTACTGGTCTGGTTCGTGTTGTACGCCCTCAAATTGTGGGGAGTCATCCGCTTTTATCTGACGTTGTACTTGGATCCTAAGCAATTACCTGACCATACCACTCAGACATGTTTGGAAATTCTGCTGATCCTTCAGAGTTATGGTGCTAGCGGACAGGCGTTCTGGAACTGCGTCTTGTTCTGTTTCTGTGACCAAACTGTGCGCCGGCAAATGTGTCGGTGCAGGGCTGTCCTCGTTGAAACGGAAGCAGTCACCGCTAATGAAAATACGCCGTTGCTGGTTGATAACGAAGGTCAAAATGAGCAAGTGTCGGCTGCCAACGAAAAGACGTTGTTGAACGCGGGAAACGAAGCCAAGCAGAAATTGTCAATAAACTCTCAGAATGGAATTTAACTAACTTAAACTACGTTGACAGGATTGTTTAACTTTGATATTGTTTCCCATGATGAAGTTCTAAAACAAAATTGTATTCACTGAGGAAATGTTCACATATGTCATCACTCAAGATATTCTGTAATAACTACAACAAAATGATATTCACTGAAGATATGTCATCACTCAAGATATTCTATAACAAACAGATCGAATCACTGCGATGGTATTTCGGCGAGTATCAAAAGTATCAAAAGTGCAGTTGTCTCCCTTAATTAACTACTGCAGTGATTGAAAAGAAAAGGAAAGCTAGAGTAGTTAGATATTAATTTAGATTGGCCTCTACGAATGGCACGTATGGTTCAATCTCGAGCACATTATTGACTGCATATTTAAGGAAGTTTCAAACAATTGTTCTCATTGATATCATTCTCATAAGGTTATTGCCAATTTAAAATATGATATTTTAGTTTCACAATCATAACCTATGACCTTGCATACTATTTAAAGTTAATTGAGCATCCAATTATATTGGCGTAGTTGACAGCCTTGGAACGGTAAGTGCAAATCATAATCCTAACAAACGCGCATTTCTTAACATTCAAGCAATAACAATTTGAGTAGTTTTGACAATTAAAGTTTGTTTCAAATCTTCTGTTCAGTGTATTCATTGAGGAAACGTCCTGAAACATTCCAATGCTTGCGTAAAAGCTTAAACTATATGCATGCAATCTCATTTTACACAAATTTGATGACAGCACAACGACACGACCCAAAAGTTACACCATACTTCACAGAGGGGCAGCCGTAGACATCAAGTCTGTGTTTTTGGAACTCATTTATTGTGCAAATATTTACATAGCATCTAGCTTCGATGATATATAGCAAGGCGCGAGCTAATTAGATGGTTGGTTATTGCGATCAATACATTTTAGTCACTCGATTCGACCTCACCATATAAGTGATTGATTATACGCATGTACAACAAAATGTAATCAAAACAGAACATAATGTTAATGAATATAATTAATTACTGACACAGTGAATTAAATACCTGTTGTTTTTTCACTAATTGAATGAAACAGTTATTATAAACACATATATGATATACAAGTATGTATGATGCAGATTATATAACATAAAGCTTAAGGTAAAAAAAGACAATCGTTTCATTTACATGGACGTATCAATTGGTCAGCTGTTGTTAGGATAATATACGTTTAAGTGTCAGTGGTCGAGCCATTGTGTTTGTAACAACTATCTGCCTTTCATATAATTGTTCAAAATCAATCGATATTATGTGTATAGAATAGTACAATGTTTATTAAGAAGTGGGTTTAAGATATGTTTTTACTTGTTTTGTTTTGATAAAAAAAACTCCACAAATAAATTCGCGAATTAATGTCACTGTTTTTTAGTACACAATATTTATGACATAAATTTGTATAATCTTAATAATTCATTCAAAAATCTAAGCCCCCCCCCCTAATGCTTGCTTTTACAGTTCAGTAGACAACGTTGATAAAGATATGATATAAATGCGATACGTAAACAATTTTAAATGCAAAATGTTCGCTCTATGCCCACTCCCTGGATGTCATTTAAAATACGACATTTCAAGATGCATGAGAAATATGAAAATACGGACTAATGTACATTGACAACTTCTTAAAAGGAATTGGCTGCACTTCATAACAGGATTTAATATCTTTGGATAGTTAAGTGGTCTGCTCGATATTACACTGGGGGGTTTGGTTAGTGGTTTCATTTTACCTCAATATTATAAATAAAATTTCTATGTTTTCAATGACAACGTTCACAATAAAAATAGTTTTTTTGACTGACTAATACGTGAGTTCGTTGAGTGTGTATGTATTTAATACTACTCATTATTATTGCGGCGATGAATAAGGCAAATTAATATTGCTTGCTGCTGCTGCAATTGATGATGATGATAATAATGATGATTTAATGGTAATAATCATGGTGATGGGACTGACTATGATTTTGAAGTTGTTTTATTGATGATACTGGTAAATCATTTCATTGTCAATTTATCATGTATACATAGTTACGAAAAAATTACTGGATCACACATTCATGGAAATGCGCTTCCATCTAACGAACACCATATTCGTTGTATTTTCTATTAATAATGCTAGTATTGATGAGATGCACCGTTTTGTCGGTTTCAATGTCACGTAAAACTGGTTGACTAAAGTTTGCTATTTGTGACATGAGAACTAAATGCTAAGAAGTAATCTGAAATAGTTTTTTTTATCATATTAATTATATCAATACCTCGTTCACGCATATTATGATGATTATTGTTATTAATATCATCATAATTATTATTTTTATTATTATTATTATTATTATTATTATTATTATTATTATTATTATTATTATTATTATTATTATTATTATTATTATTATTATTATTATTATTATTATTATTATTATTATTATTATTATTATT
>VMBQ01003310.1:38341-71734 GCA_007657795.1 Dreissena rostriformis
TAGTAGTATTATAATTATTATTATTTTTATTGTTTTTATTATTATTATTATTATTGTTATTGTTATTAATATTTTTATTACAATAAAGATGATGATGATCATGTTGAAAATGACAAGATAAATGAAGGCGACGAAAAAACTGGCGTTCATGAAAATTGATAAATGTTCAATCTTAACTAATTGATCAAAATTAATTGCCTCGCCAATAATGTTTATGAAGTGACACTTTTATGCTTTACAATGAAATACAACACGTTATTGCGAAGCGGCATGAACGCAGTGGATGGGAATCAACAGTGCTCTACTTAAACGATATAAGATTGCCAGAGAGCGCATATTCTGTATATGAAGCGTTTGTAGATCGCAATTTTATTCAGTTATACCGGTTGCCTTTGTTTCCAAGTTTTAATTGTTTCTATCTTTATATCGTATAAGAATAGTTTTTGTAGTTCTCTTTTTAGAATGCTGAATTGTGTAAAGAAGCACTTCCATTTCATAATAAAATAACCACATAGACGTTTGAAACCCGCGTCTGAGGGCAATGCCAAGGTAAAAAATAAATAGTTGTTAAATACAAGTTTCCGGGAAATAACGGTATTTCAGTTCTGCAATGGTTTATTGGCTTTAACTTGTGCATATATGGTTAAAAGATCAAAGTGCAAGGTCAACGGACCAACATATGTAAAACTATACCGGGAAAATAATTAATCAATGACTAAATTAATTTCTTCATATTAAAGTTTTAAGGTCAGTCATTATAATTTCTATGGATCCCCACTGTCTGTTAGACCTTTTTGCACAGAAATATTTGTATACAAGAAGCCGACGGGTTGCCGGCGTGCACTAGGTCGTCGTCGGATTTATCTCTTGTTTGTCGGAAAGGGGCTACGCTGAAATATTGTTACAGTATAAATTAATAAGCTGTGCACAATTAAAATTTATAAATTAAAGCACGTACAGTTTAAAAAAAGAAACGCTAATTTAATTAATTGTTTCACCCACTGAATCGATTGTTAACCTTATATTATCACCAAATCAGCTTATCACTTTTTTGCTGATTGGATAAAGAATTGCATGTCTTGCAAAGTTGTAACACGGGTGAACTGACCTGTCCTGACATACGTATAACCACACTTGGTGCGTTATGTTACGTTTGGCTACGTACATGGTGAGGATGGGTGCGCTTGTCCTACGGGTCAATAATGATTCCAGATGGATCTGCATCGACAAAAATCATGACCGCTTCCGAATATCACGATGGACCAAGCCAACGGGTCGCGTTGCCTGTGCGGTCTATCGCGATGATCGCTCTATGGCTACGTTTGTCCATATTTGTGTCACGCTTATGCGTTAGTCACTGTGATATTCAAATCGTCGTCAATCGTTGTGAAACCTGCGACTTATTGGCTATTCGTATTTTATCGTGTGGATTCATCAGTATCTAACTGCAATGTTAGGGGAGGCTGTCTTGTCTATGTTTGATTGCTATCGAAGCGTAAACATGACATAAGCGTATAACAACCATAACAGTTGGTCTCGTAATTATCTGAAACCTTGGTGAATCGGCTGTGGCGATATACCATTGACGTTTGTATCCGAAGCCCCGTCCTATAACAATCGTATACATACGTAGAAATATACAGCAAGCTACGTTCTGGGAAAACTGTGCCTAATTAATGTGCGTAAACTGTCATTTCAGATGAGCATGTGCATTTCACAAAGGCTTATCTAGAACGACACTTGCCGTCTAGACTGGATTTGATTTTACGAGAGACTTACTGTAAAAGAAAAATTCCATGAAAGCAGAGAGTGTCGTCCCTGATGAGCCTGCACGGACTGCACAAGCTCATTTTGGATGACACTTTTCGCAAATACATTAAGCTTAGTTTCCCAGAACGCGGCTGCAATGATGACACTGTGCATACCAAGTCATCACGATGGAAAAGTCCACCATCACATCCAAGGACCATTAATCAATCAATCACAATCACATCATGGGCTCTCGCAACCAATTTTAGCGTGGTAGCTTGACCGGTGCTTTAGCCAGCCTAAACAAATAGTCGGTTAGGTTCAAATATACTATATAAAACGTTGGCATTCTCCCCCATCACTGTGTCAAGTTTGGCAGTTATGTGCACTCCGTACACTGGTAAACCAGCTTTCCCAGGAAAAGTGTGAGAATGTTTAACTGACCGCCGTGAAAAGGCTGAAATACTTTTGGAAAGGGCGAAAATTAAATAAACACACAACAAACAAACTGATTAAATCTATTTTGAATAGCCCAAAAATCAGACAGTCTGGTAGAATTTTGTGAAAATGACTGATTAAAAGAAATTCTCTCCAGTGAAATTATTAATCTTGAAGACATGTCAAAAGAAAAATAGTTTATAATTAACCGGTCAGTTTTTACTGATTAATTATTAAATTTGTATCATCATTTAACTTGTAATTTTCATTTTTCAGATTGATTCTACATTAATGTTAAATAAGCAGTTCAGTAGTTTTTTACTGTGATACACTATCGTCTTCTTGTACATATACTTCATTTAAATGTTGCACTATTTCACAGTTTGGAGAGTACATTCCTCAGTTTCTTGTGAAAAGTTAAATTTGATATAGATAAGCTATTTTGTTCGAAAAACGACACTACCTGCATGAAATCATACCGTTGTATTTGACACACAAAAATATATATGAAATTATGTTAATCAATTGAAAAAAATGTATCAGAAGATCCATGTAAAACAATTTAAATCCGAATCTGTTGAAAAGTGCCATTAAAATGTTTGAATTTGATCATCAATTTTCAAGCGCCAGATGGAAGATTTCTAGACCAACACTTGAATCGTTACAGTTTTTAAAGAACATGTTTATAAATATTGTGATAGCGACGTTCATTTTTATTAATTATTATCCTGCATATGCTATACATCATTTCAAGTAAAGCATACAGCGTTAACAAACTGTTGAGCAACTGTAGAGGTATTACACGTGTTTGTTAATGTCAAACATAAAACGCGTTTTAATTTATGATTATGAAGACTTTATACTCCTCCTGTGTTTGGTCGCAGGAACATTATTTTTTTTTCAAGATGAACACTTATGTGCAACATAATGTTTATAAATATTGTGATAGCGACGTTCATTTTGATGAATAATAATCCTGCGTATGCTCTACATGATTTCAAGTAAATCATACAGCGTTAACAAACTGTTGAGCAACTGTAGGGGTATTACACGTGTTTGTTAATGTCAAACATAAAAACGCGTTTAATTTATCACTATAGATGAATATTTTATAATTCTCTTGTGTTGGATCTTAGGATAGCTTTTTTGGTTAAATTCATAATATGTTTAAATAGTACCATATTCTTGATTAAACATATAATTATGTTCAAACAGTACCATATTCTTGGTTAAACATATATCTATGATCAATCATTACCATATTATTGGTTAAACATATATCTATGATCAAACAGTACCATATTCTTGGTTAAAAATATAACTATGTTCACACAGTACCATATTATTGGTTAAACATTTATCTATGATCAAACAGTACCATATTATTGGTTAAAAATATAACTATGTTCACACAGTACCATATTATTGGTTAAACATTTAACTATATTATGACCTTTCTATAGCGTTCTTAATATTTCACTTCCAAGTTATATTGATTCGATCAAGCGGTGAAATGAAGGGTTCTAAAGACTAAACAATGATATCAAGATAAACAGCTTTAACAAATTGATTAATTGTCGTTCAATGGAGCATGGATAGAACATTTACAGTTCACTGAACTTTAAAGGAGGGAAAACTCGCCCTTCATTCGGCTGACCGGCGGTATGTATACACCGGTCTTCACAAAGTGTTTAACAGAATGTATTTTGTAGTTATATCTGTTGGGAAATACATCGAGTGGATTTTCAATTTAGTATGTGCACTGTTCGTGTTATAAACTGGATATATTGAGCAGAGCTGAGATTTTAAAGGATTTATCTTGCTGTAAGTCATTTGGCAGAACATGTTTTTTAAAGGATGTTGATTGTTATGTTTGTGATATTGGATAGAACTGCTACTTGTACTATAAGTAATATATACCGCTACTCGTAAATGCTCAGCTCTATTGTGATTAATCATGTTAATATATGTTTTCTGTATTGCATTTCATTGGCTTTTAACATTTTGACTTATAAAACAACTAACATACATTTTTAAATAAATACAGCACACAGAAAGGGAACGTATTGCTGCATAGGAGTGGTGCATTTTGAGTGGCTTTTAAAACGCTTTTTTTATAAGACCTAACTTTATTTTATAATTGGCTTTCAACAGTGACTTTGGTGACACCCAATTGTATTTGTTTTAAGATAAGATATCTCAATAAGTTGACCGAGTTTCGACAAAAACAGCGGTTCTCTCATTTCATGCGCGTTGGTAGCAATGTAATATTTCAAAGCATTTCACTATCAATTGATTTCAATGAAATGTGTTTAATTATATACTGCACTTAAAATTCTAGTAGATCTCTTCTGCCAGCCTTTGCATTCACACCCAGCCCAACGTTGCGTATAATCATAAGGTGCAATTTGTAAGAAAAATAGGCTGAGTAACTGAGAGTCTTACATAAACGTTTATACTTAATAGCATAATTTCACTTAACCGCATACCGGTAATTGATCAGGGCCAATTATGCTATTTAATTTTGATAACCTGGCGAACAGAATCTTGTGTAAACACCACGAAAAACTTTAATAGTAAGTGATACTCAACCGTGATATCATCAGTATTGAAAGTTTGAAAGTCATGCTATGTAAACCTCTTGAGTCAGTGGATTTGGAGCCTGTTGACACTGTCTCTCTTTTATCCCTCACGTGTATCTTAGTACGAGATCTTTGCTATTTATTCTGGGCTGATGGTGATCATGTTCCAATATCAGCGACATGTGGAAGGATGTATGGTGGGGCGGTGTGTCCGACCGAGTTTCTTGTAACGCAATCAATAACATCATGGTCGTAACTATTCAAAAGCGAGTTTTCGTAATCGGGTTGTCTGTTAAAAGCGATAAAAGCTCTCACTGTGACATTTTTATGTACAATAAACATAGTTAAGCTCACCTTAGCGTGAAATGCTCATGATGAGCTTTTGTTATGATCCTATGTCCTACGTTCGTAATCATTTTCGAAGTATAGGCCACAGTTTTCATCCATCTTGGTGGAACTTGCTCGATACGTTAAATATCAAGTAAGAATGTGGGATATTATGAAATGACACATTAAGTATTTTGGTGTCTCTTGTAGGACCCCTTTATTCAGTTTAAAGGGCTGTCTTCAGATGGAGATGTGCGATTGCTGTTCAATAAACTGGGCGCAGCGCGAATGGTTAGTCTTACCCCTGGTCATTTAGAATATCGGCTGGACGCTAATCCTCTCTTATATCTGTGTCACTGTACGTCATCAATATTGTGTTAGATAGAAAGTCTGATATCTCAGTGTAGCTTGACAGGGATGGAGATTTTACTCCGTAGTTTTTAACAACCTCGAGCAAAGTTACTTCGGTAGCATTGTATACTATAAATCCGTAAGTTGCTTAATTACGTATTCGTTGTATTAGTACTTCTTAATTTATCACGATATTCTAAATGTACAATTATCACATTAAACATTAAAAGATCAGCGTACAGAAAATCTTTGTTGCGGTCATACATGACGGTCATTCATTAAAATACCCACACACATAGAAGTTACTAATTTAACAATTGAATAGGTCTGACTATGCTGATAATTACATTCCGAATCACGTTTAACCTGATCGTCATCATTTGACCTGATTAAGGGTTTGCAAATTTCAATACGTTAATCTGTTATAACATTTATTTTACGTGTGTTCTCATTTACTGAGCCAGTAGAAGGCAGAGTGCTGCTAACAGATAAACACTAAAATCAGATTCTACTTCTATTTCCTGTACACGAGTAATCTTTGCTGTAATCGTTCTAATCTTTGCCCATTTCTGTCACATAAGATTGTCTCATATTTTTTTCCGGAAGACCGCATCGATCGTTGGTTGGATAACGTTACGTTACGATGAAAATTCGTATGATTGAACATGAGACACTTGCATTGAACAGTTTAACATGTTAGAATACGTTAATTTTATTTGGAGAATTTCATGTTGACATCGGTCTGAGTGGTCACCAAAACGTACACATTTTCTAAAGTTGTTAACACAATCGTCCGAATTTGACTTCCCCGGCTTATATATAGGTATTATTTATCAGGAAACACTTTGCACGTTGTTCAATTTCATACATAAACATACGCTAGTTCCGTGAGTTGTATATCACTCTTCTTCGATCGTTAATCTTATATTATCATCAAATTTGCTTATCTTGTTCTACATGCGTGAATAAAGAATCGAAAGTCGGATAATCTGTTTTCACTTGGCTGGGACAACATGACATAAACGCACCAGACCCAGTGACATAACTAAGTTAACCAGGCTGATTGACAGAACCTTAATTACCAGACTTGTAAACATTACTTAGTGAAGTAGACTCGCTGACAAAAGTTTAAAAACTAGACTCTCTTGCATTAGTAGATGCCATAAAATAAACACGGAATTAGTTCAGCACCGGTCACTTTTTCACGATTTTGGCCATGATCATCCACGATTTACAAAATATCCATATGTACTGCTTCCACGTACTTTATGTCGTATTAAGTGTGTCAGAGTCGTGTTTACTACGTTTGTTTTATGCCTCGTTTTTCGGCAATTGGTTCTTTGTAATGAATAAACGACCGCTTTGTCTCTCCTGCTGGTGAAGCTGAACTTTCACTTTGTGCATTTTCGGTGTGATTCTTGGAGAGTCTTGGATGATCCTAATCGATCTCGAGGCACTTGTCGTCACGCCGCCGCGATTGTTCCAACGAAAAGGTCAATCTTAGCGCCAGCGTAGCGCATTCTGGCCTATTCTTATGACCATCATGCATCGCCTTCGTATTTAATTCTAATAAATCTCGAGTAATATTAGTGCATGATATGTATTAGAATACTGTACTACCGATACTGTAAAACCGAACATGGTTTGGATAGCTGCGCTAACCCTACGCATTCAATAACGATTATAGTAGGATCTTCAGCGACTAGTAGCTTGACTACTCACGAATATCAATGATACATCCAGTAACGTGACGACCGGGTCGCGTTCCCTGAACAGTTTATCGCGATGACCATTTGCCCTAGCTAAGTTTTTCCACGTTGATGTCACGATTGTGCACGAGGCATCGTGATAAACAAATCGTCGTCAATCGAAGTAAAGCTGGAGACTTATTTGGCTATTTATAGGTATATCGTGTAGATTATTATTGAATATAAATACAATCTTAGGGAAAACATAAAACAAAATCGTATAGCTAGTTATCGGTTGCTTTTGTAGCGTTAACATGACACTAACGTATAAGAACGTATAAGAATTGTAACACATATTTTGATGAATCCTGGGGTATCGCCTGTGGAAACCTACCGATGTCATTGTTTGAGTATTCTTAGTCTCGTTCTGCAACAACAGTAAACCTAATGCAACCAAATGCGATGGTAACTCTCTATTTATCTGTTATTTCAATCCATTGTTTACATTTATAACATTCTTATAAAGTTATTGTCAATTTTAAATATGGTATTTCGTTTCATAATCATAACCTTTGACATTGCATTATATTCAACGTGTATGTAGTATCCAGTGATATTGGCGTGATCGACCGCCTTGGAACGGTCATTTCAAATCATAATTCTAACGAGCGCGCATTTCTGTTAATATCAATAACAATTCGAGTATTTTGACGATTAAAGTTTGTTTAATCTTCTGTTCTGTGCAGTCATTAAGAAACGTCCGAAAACATTTTAATGCTGGTCAAAGCTTAAATTATATAGATGCAATCTCATTTTTCACAAAGTGAATGACATCACAGCAATAAGACCCAAACGTTACACCGTACTTAAAAAAAGAGCAGCCGTAGACATCAAGTCCGTGTTTTGTGATCCTTAGTTATTTTGGCAAATATTCACTTAGCATCTAGTTCAGATGAAATCCCGCAAGGCACGAGCTAATTAGATGGTTGGTTATTGCGATCAATATATTTGTGTCACTCGATTCGATCTCACCATATAAGTGATTTATTATACACATGCACATCAGTACATCAAGGGAATGTTATCAAATAAGAACATAATGTTAATTAATATTATTAATTACTGACACATTGAATTAAATTAATGTTTTTTTTACTCATTGAATGAAACAGTTATTATACACACATATATGATATACAAGTCTTTCTGATGTAGCTTATATTTTCATTTGTGTAAGAATGCGAAAGAGCAGACATGAAGTATCCAATACATGTTAAATGAATTAGAAGTAACAATATATGTTTAATGAATTAGAAGTAACAATATATGTTTGCGTATTCATTCCGTTGGTGCATGATGCTGTTGTTTTTTAACATAAAACTTAAGATAAAAAAGACTTTCGTTTCTTTTACATGGAAGTATCATACAGTCAGCTGTTGTTAGGTTAATAAATTGTCGAGTCAATACGTTAGTAACAACTATCTGCCATTCATATAATAATTCTAATGCTTTCCATTTTATGTGTATAGAATATATGTAAACCGTTTATTAAAAAGTGTTTTTAAGATATTTTTTTTACTTCTTTTGAAAAAAAACTCTACCAATAAATTCGTGAATTAATGGCAATGTGTTTGTAATACTGGATATTAATGACATATAACACAAATGTAAATAAACTTTACAATTCATTCAAAAATATAACCCCCGCTGATATCCTAATGCTTACTTACACAGTTCAGTAAATCACGTTGACAAAAATATGATACGAATAAACCATTTTAAATGCAACATTCTCGCTCTATGCCCACTCCCTGAATGTCATTTAGAAATATGACATATGAAGATTGTGCATAGAAAATATGAAATTACGGTGTAATTTGTAACTTCTTACTGAGAATGTGATGCATTTCACAACAGGATTTAATATTATTCGGCTAGTTCTGCTCGATATTACACTGGGGTGTTCGGTAAGTAGTTTTATTTTACCTTAATAATACGAATACAATTTATATGTTTGCAATTACAACGTTCAAAATTACCATAGTTTATTTTGACTGATTAATACATTAGTTCGTTGAGTGTGTATGTATTCAATACTATTTATTAAAATTGCGGTCATAAATAAGGCAAATACTGTTTGCTGTTACTTCTTCAATTAATGATGACGATAATAATGATGATGGGACTGATTATGTTTTTTTGATGATACTAGTAGATCATTTCATTATTTATGTATGATTAATACATAGTTAAGAAAGAAGCACGGAATCTACAAATTCATGGAAATGCGTTCCGATCAAGCGATTAATATATTCGTAATATTCTCTATCAATACATTCAGTATGATGGGATACACCTTTTCGTCAGTTTTATTGTCATGTCAAACTGGTCGACTAAAAGTTCGCTATTTGTGATATGAATATTAATGACTAAGAAAAATCTGAAATATTATTCTTATCCTATTAATACTATGAATGCATCGTTCATGCACATTATGATGAGTATTTTAATTAATATCATTATTATTATAATTATTATTATTATTATTATTATTATTATTATTATTATTATTATTATTATTATTATTATTATAACGATAACGAGGGTGATCAACATGTTGTAAATGACACGAAATATGACGGCGACGAAGAAACTGTCTTTCAAGAAAACTGAGTTATGTAAAATCTTAATTGATTTTTCTTAATTAATTGCCTCGCCAATAATGTTTCTGAAGTGACCCTTTTAGGCTAAACGGCAGTGTAAAATATAAATGAATACAACTCCTGATTGCGGGGCGGCCAGAACGAAGTGTATGTGACGTTGTCTCCTCAACAGATTTCAGATGTTAAGAGCGTTTCCTTACCGCACTTTAAGTCAGTTATATCGATTGGCTATGTTTCCAAATTGTCAGTGTTTCTATGTTATTAGAATGGTTGTTCACTACTCGACCACATAGTCGTATGAAACCCGTGCCTAATTTCTATGTCAAGGTCAAAATTAATAGCAGTAAAATATCAGTTTCCAGGAAATGACGGTTCGTCAGTTCTTAATTGTGTATAGGCTTTTACTTGTGCATGGATGATCAAAAGATAAAAGTGCCAGGTCAACGGACCAACAGATGTAAAACTATGTCGGGGAAAATAATTCATCAATGAGTGAATTAATTTCGTCGTGTAAAAGTATTTAGGTCAGTCATTATGATTACTATGGATTTAAGATTCCCTCTGTCTGGTAGACCTTTTTTCACAATGCTATTTTTTGTACAGGGAGCCGACGAGTTGCCGGCGTGCACTAGATCGTCGTAGGATGTTATCGCTTGTGTGTAAGAAAGGGGTTACGCTGAAATGTTGTTACAATGTAAATTAATTAGCTTTGCACATTCACAATTTATAAATTAAGGCGTGTACAGTCTAAAACAAAATACGCTAATTTAGTAAATTGTTTCTCCCACTGCATCGATCGTAAACCTTATATTATCACCAAAGCAGCTTATCACTTTTTTTGCTGCTTGGATAAAGAATCGCGTGTCTGGCAAAGTGGTAATATAGGTGAACTGTTGCATGAATTTGGGACTACGTTACAGAATTTAGCCATACTAACGGACCGTATATAATCCTATTTAAACTGTAGATCATACCATGTCAGATCTTGGAATGTGTAATTGTCAAAGCAGATTGAAACTTAGCGCAAGGCAGCGTATCATGGAGTACTGACACGCATCACATGGTATCAAACATGGAATATCAGAGAAAGACCACGATCAGTATCGTGTGGTCAATCATGGCGGTTGTGGACGACTGCATGGCAGTTGGAATATAGCATGATCTCAAAACGGTATTATTAAATGTTATAGGTTACAATACAGTACGATTTAATACGATACTTCAGATAAACCATGTATCGCAGTTGATTGTGTTTCACCACGTTCAAATCACTTTCCCAATTAACACGATTGACAAGATTGATTTAAGTTAAAGGAATAAGACCATAATTTCAATCCTGGTCCCAATCGTGATAGTGGGGACGTAGCATAATTACCGGCCATACTACTTATGGCCGGTACTCATAATCTATTTATATTAATTTTAAACAGACTCTAGCAGAACTTTGTGACGATTGCTGCTAAATAGAAATTCTCTTCCGTGAATGTATTTATCATCAACACCTCAACAGAAATTCGTAAATAACCGGTCGTTTGTCACTGAAATACTTGTGTTAATGATAAATAATACAATTTGCATCATCATTTAACTTGTAATTTATCATTACTTAAGTTGATGTTAAAGCATTGTTAAAGAAACAGTAAAGGAGTCTTCTTGTTCTATACTTCATTCTAATGTACTATTGCACATTTTGAAGAGTGCATCGCTAAGTGTGTTGTGCAAAAGTAAAAGTTTGACGAGAAGCTATTAATGCTCGAGAAACGACGCTACCTGCATGGACATCATACCGTAGTATTTTACACACAAATATATATGTAATTATGTTAAGCAATCGAAACAACGTATCAGAATGACAGTTTTGAGCGAGGTACAACGTCATGGTTAAAATCCATTTTGAAGAAGCTTTTTTTCCAATCCTAACCTGTGAAAAAAAAGTGCCATTTAATGGAAGAATCTGATCATCCATTTTCAAGCGAAAGATGGAAGATTTCTCGATGAACATATGTTTTGACAAAATGTTTGTAAACATTTTGATAGCGAAGTTCATTTTGATAAAAAAATGACCCTGTATATGTTTTACATCATTTCAAGTAAAGTATACAGCGTTAACAAACTGTTGAGCAACTGTAGAGCTATTAAAAGTGGCCATTAATGTCTAACATAAAAACGCGTTTAATTAATGAATAAAGAGACTTGATACTTCTCCTGTGTTGGGTCACAGGAACGGGAAAAAGTCAGAACATGTTCAAATAGTTCTATATTCGACGTAAATCATATAACTATATTATGATATTTCTAAAGCGTTCTAAATGTTTCACCTTAAAGTTATACTGATTCGATCAAACAGCGGAATTTAAGCGGCTAAACAATCATATCAAGGTAAACAGCTTTAACAATTGTATAAGTCGCCGTTCAATGCAACCATCTACAGGTCACTGAACTTTAAAGGAGGGAAAACTCGCCATTCATCCGGCTAACCGGCGATATTTATACATCGGTCTTCACAAAGTGTTTAACAGGATGTACATTGAAGCTATACCTGTTGGGAAATACATCTAGTGGATTTCAATTTAGTATGTGCACTGTACGTGTTATAAACTGGATATACTGAGCAGAGCTGAACTTTTGAAGGACTTATTGCTGTAAGTCATTTTGCATAAATGTTTTTAGAAGGATGTTGATCATTATGTTTATGATAGGGAATGAAACTGCTATTAATGTTATTAGTAATATATACCACTCATAGTATGTCATCATCACTATTGTTATAAAAAGATGTTTTTTTTTATTGTATTTTCATCGTCCTTTTACAATTTTACCAAGAAAAAAAAACACAACTAAAATAAAAAAAATCAGACAGGGAACGCTTTTTACAGGAGTGGCACATTTTGAGTTGAGTAGCATTTAAAACTCTTATTTATAATACCTTACTTGATTTTAAAATTTACGAACATCAGTAGCTTTGGGGACTGGCATAATGTTTTTAAAAGAGGATATCCCGAGATATCAATCAGTTGAGCTAGTGCAGATAAAGGTAGCGGTTCCAACATTTCATGCACGTTGGTTACGATGCAACAATTTAAAGTATTTCACTATGAATTTATTTTAATGAAATGTTTGTAATTATATATAAGAGTTGAAATTCGAGTAGATCTCATCTTCCCAGACTTAGCATTCACACAAAGAAGCGTAAAATCATAGGGTACACTTTTAAACATAGCCTTGTGTAACGGAGAGTCTTTCGTAAACGTTTAAATTCAGTAGCGTTATTTCACTAAACCGCATTTTGGTCAGGGCTACTAATGCTATTTAAATTTCATTAACTGGCACACATTATCTTGTCTAAACACCACGAAACACTTCAATAGCAGGCGATACTCAACCATGATAATCATCAGTATTGTAAGTTTGAAAGTCATGCAATGTTAACCTCTTCAGTCGGTGAATTTGGAGCCTGTTGACACTATCTCTCTTTTATTTCCAAATTTGTGGCTGAGTGCGAGATCTTCGCTGTGTATTCAGGTTTGATGGTAATCATGTCCACATATCAGCGACGTAGGGAAGGATGTATGGTGGGCGGTGGGGTTTGTTGGTAATCAGGTCCAAATATCAGCAACTTGTGGACGAATGTATGGTGTGACGGTGGGGTTTGATGGTAATCAGGTCCAAATATAAGCATCGTGTGGACGAATGTATGGTGGGACGATGGGGTTTGATGGTTATCAGGTCCTAATATCAGCGACGTAGGGAAGGAAGTATGGTGTGACGGTGGGGGTTGATGGTAATCAGGTCCCAATATCAGCAACGTGTGGACGAATGTATGGTGGGACGGTGGGGTTTGATGGTAATCAGGTCCGATATCAGCGACGTAGGGAAGGATATATGGTGGGACGGTGGTGTTTGATGGTAATCAGGTCCCAATATCAGCGACGTAGGGAAGGATGTATGGTGGGACGGTGGGGTTTGATGGTAATAAGGTTCAAATATCAGCGACGTAGTGAAGGATGTATGGTGGGACGGTAGTGTTTGATGGTAATCAGGTCCCAATATCAGCGACGTAGGGAAGGATGTACGGTGGGACGGTGGGGTTTGATGGTAATCAGGTCCCAATATCAGCGACGTAGTGAAGGATGTATGGTGGGACGTTTGTGTTTGATGGTAATCAGGTCCCAATATCAGCGACGTAGTGAAGGATGTATGGTGGGACGGTGGGGTTTGATGGTAATCAGGTTCAAATATCAGCAACTTATGGACCAATGTATGGTGGGACGGTGGGGTTTGATGGTCATCAGGTTCAAATATCAGCGACGTAGTGAAGGATGTATGGTGGTACGGTGGTGTTTGATGGTAATCAGGTCCCAATATCATCGACGTAGGGAAGGATGTATGGTGGGACGGTGCGGTTTGATGGTAATCGGGTTAAAATATCAACAACGTATGGACAAATGTATGGTGGGTAGGTGGGGTTTGATGGTAATCATGTCCCAATATCAGCGTCGTATGGAAGTGTGTGTGTTGGACGGTGGGTTACACCGTGTTCATTGAAACGCCATCAATAACATCACGGTTTTACATATTTGAAAAGCGAGTTTTTCGTAATCTGTTTGTCTGGTAAATGCTAGAACAGATTATTCTGTACTGAATAAACCTGAACTCGTAGTCATCCGTTCTAGACGCGATATGTTGAGGAAATGAAAGTCAGAATAACTCGTGTCTTGCTATAAAACAAAAAGAAACGTTCACACTGCATGCCTTTATCCGTATATGATAATATCAGATAATTGGATCCTTACAACGACTGACACACTTTTTTAAAAGCTGAACATGCATACGAAAAACTGAATGTAATAATTTATAATGATGTTGCTTCAAGAAGTTTCTTACACAAAATTTATTTACCTGACCGCTGGATCATTAAACAATTAATGTCGTGGTGTTTGCTATATATGGTTTACGAAATACAAAGCTCAGTGTCTTGCAAATCCTAACTATATGTTTTCTGTAAATACCACATGTTTAAATACCACATGTTTAAAGACCTGTGGCGAGGATTTCTTTTTGTTCTATTAGAATAACTGTTCGGGCTGTATTTCATTTACTCGCAACATTGGTTGAACTTATAACACAACACTAAGATAATGTTCTTGTTCTTTATTTTACCTTTTTGTTATAGTATTTCATTTTTAATTAAAGTTTCACAATATATTCCAAATTAAACGGTCTGTTCTTTAACACATAATTGTAGGTCTCTTTGGTAGCCAACATTTCAACTGTTGTTTCCTATTGCCTGGTCTTATTGCAACTGTTCCTAAAATCCCTAAAAACTGAGAATTTCTAAAGTATCTGGTTTATGTATCATTTCAAAGAGATAGCATTGACATTTTCTCTGATTTTACCATAAAGACAGAGCTTGGAAATGTAAACATCTAAGCCCGTTTCAACTAATTAACAAAGCCATTAACCCAAGTTTATCAACACCACCATCATGTCTGGTAAATTACTGGTAAATAACTCGCATTTCGCGACAAGACCACATGTTTAAATACCACATGTTTAAAGACCACATGTTTAAATACCACATGTTTAAAGACCACATGTTTAAATACCACATGTTAAAATACCACGTGTTTAAATACCACATGTTTAGTCACGCTGGCGCACTGCATGCGGTAGGTATTTGGCACCGCATCTCTTTCAGTGACATTTTTATGTGCAACGAACATGTTTGGTTTAAACATATTTATTCAAGAATGTGTCTACAGAATAAGTAACAAACATCTTAAGTTCATCGGATTGGAACGTTAGCTAAGCTCGTAGGGTTCCTTTCCTCTTTAACAATCTTTATCAATTGATTAATAACATCTAACTTTTTTTACCCATCATCACATGTGTTAGCTTACCGGATCGTCATGAGGAAGGATATACTCGGGAATGTTCATACCTAATCATCAAGATTGAAACGTCTTTGATCACATTGTGGGCTCCAGTAACCAAATACGTGACCGTGCGACCGTGACTTTGTAAGCAAATCAAACTGTTAGATCACAGTTAACTAAACTTGCTGACAGAATCTTGTTAGCTTTGGTTACGGTCCCACTCACACGATTGGCGCCACGACTTAAATAGTGGTCTTAATATTAAACGCATTCTTGTGATCGTATTATGCTTTTATCAAGTATCATCAGGTATTGAAGTAAATGTTTATCAATCGTAGAAATTGTGTGAACAGTTAAAACAACTTATACGATTTACACGGTCAACTGCGATTGTTTATCAGGGTGAGCGTTTCAAAGCGTACTGTATCTTAACCAATTGCGACAAATCTGATCTCTCTTTGTACTTCCGCACGGATGGGATCGCAGTAGATCGTATGTAAGAAAAAATATCACGTTCTGTTACGATCTGTTGCGATCTTAAGAACAAATAAAGGCGATAGTCCATCGGGGTGTATTTATATCATTTGGGTCCAGCTTTTGATTTCTTTGAGTGAAAACAAAAACACATTGTCGTTCTTTGTTTTACTATCGTCGTGTACCGTACACTAACTGCCTTAGTCGAAGTTAGGACGCCAGTCCGTTGTAACTTGGGGACAACAGAAGAGCGGTTTTGAAACTTCTGAAAAAATTCCAATTTAAACGAAGAACATGATTTTATATTATTTTTTCCAGCGCCAGATGGTTGACTTTAAGATGAACTCGTATATCTTCCCCAGTTTTACAACAAAATGTTTATAAACATTGTGACAGCAACCGTAAGGTTTATAAATAATTACACTGCGTATGTTAAACTTCATTTTAAGTAAATCAAGATGTTGACAAACTCTTGAGCAACTGTTGAGGTATTAAAAATGTCCAGTATTATTAAACATAAAGACGCGTTTAAGTTATGAATAATATAACTTGATATTCCTCCTGTATTGGGTTAAATAGATTATTAAGGTTAAAATGTAGAACATGTTCAAGTATAACCATATTCAAAGTATATCAATATATTGTAACATTTATGAGTTATAAGTTATTCACATCAAAAGTCATACAAATTTGATCAACGTAGCGTAATCTAAGGCCATCGAATCATATTAAAGTTTCACCTTAAAGTTATAATTTTTTACCAATCGGTGCCATTTAGGCGGCTATACATATATGTCAAGGTAAACAGGGTTAACAATTGTATAAGTCGCCGTTCAATGGAACGTGGCGAATACATCTACAGTTCACTGAACTTTAAAGGAGTGAAAACTCGCCCTTTGTTCGGCTTACCGGCGGTATGTTAACACCGGTCTTCACAAAGTGTTTAACAGGATGTATTTTGTAGTTATACCTGTTGGGAAATACATCAAGTGGACTTCAATTTAGTATGTGCACTGTGCTTGTTATAAACTGGATATACTGACAAGCAGAGCAGAGATTTTGCCGGATTTATTGCTGTAAGTCATTTCGCAGAAAATGTTTTTTTTTTTATTAAGCATGTTGAGCATTATGTTTGTGAAATTGGATAAAACTGCTGCTAATATTATAAGTAATATATACAGCAATTACTAAGTAAATATCACTATTGTGATTAATAGACAGTTCATGCGCGTTGGTTACCATGTTATATTGTTATATTGTTATCCATTTCACTATTAATCGATTTGAATGACAAGTGTGTAAGTAAATACTGGCTTTTGCCAAGCCTTTGCATTCCCGCGCAGCGCAAAGAGCTTATAATCAAGGTAACACATTGTAAGAAAATAGACTTGTGTAACTGAGAGACATACAATAACGTTTATATTCAATAGCACTGTTTCACTATTTGAACCGCATAATTGATCATGGTCACTTTTTGCAATTTCATTTTTATAAAGGTTACAATATACTAAATAATCGACTCATGAAGGGCTGTACTCTCTAAAAAAAACATCATATTTTCCTCGAAGGCATGTTTTACCCTTTAGGCTGTTGTTCTGGTTTTATCGTCTGGAGATATTGCTATGGTAAGCATAGGTGTTCACTTCTAGATCCCTGAAATAGGATAAAGTTAGAGATTAAAGTAAAAATTGGCACTGGAAAAGGTTACAATCCACTAGAAAACGGAAGAAAAAAAGAAGGTGCAAAAACAGTCGATTTTGATTTGAGTCGAATTCTTTTTTGGTTTGAACATGACATATATTTTTTATTGCTTAAATCGATTCAGCTAAGAATGCCCGTTAAGAAAAGGTATGGTTATGGGGGTCTCTATGTTCAAAATGTTGTATTTATTTTCGGTCAAAGTTGTCGCTTTTACATTGAAACATATAAGGAAACTATTTAGTATATTTTGACCTAAACAAGCGCACATTATCTTGTGTAAACCCCACGAAACACTTTAAAACCAGGCGATACTAAACAGTGATAGCATACTTATTGAATGTGTGAAACTCGTGCTATTTACACCTCTTCGGTCGGTGGATTTGGAGCCTGTTGACACTATCTCTCTTTCATCCCCAAACTTGTGAATTAGGGCGAGGTCTTTGCTGTTTATTCAGGGCTGATGGTAATCCTGTCCCAATATCAGCGCCGTGGGGAAAGATGTATGGTGGGACTGTGGAGTCAGACCGAGTATATTGTAACGTAATCAAATAATTAACAGTCCTTCATATTTAAAAGCGAATCTTTCGGATTCGGAGTGTAGGGTTAATCCTAGAACAGCTTATGTTATACTGACTACACCTGAATACAAAGTCATCCGTTATAGGCGCGATATTGTATGTGATGAAAGTCAGAATTACTAGTGTTTAGCTATAAGAAAAGAACCGTCCCACTCAGTGTCTGTATATGTATAGTTTAGTAATAAATATCTAGATCCCATCAACAACTGACACTTTATAAAACGCTGAACATGCATAAGCAAAACTGCATGTAATCATAAAACAGAGGTTGCAACAACAAGTATGTTGCTCTCAATTAAATTAAATGATCACTTTATGATTGGACTGTTGATGTCGTGCTTGCTAAATATGGAACACGTAGTACAAAGTATTGCAAAGACGAATTGGATTGGCGCTTGTCGTTTGGAAATACCGTACGTTTACTCACGCTTGCCCACTGCATTCGGTAGATTGTTGTCACCGCAGCCTGTCTTGGACTTGTGTATGTGCAATAGATAATAGTTTTAGCTCACCTAAGCACAAAATGCTCATGCTGAGCTATTGTAGTGATTCCCATGTCCAGCGTCCATAATCGGTATCGCACTAGAGGCCACAGTTCCTTCTGGTGTAGCTGAAGATTCACTTTGTGTATATTCGTTGTGATTTTGAAGATTCCCGTATGTTTCGCTTCGATCTTGAAGCACTTGTCGTCACGCCGCCGCGATTGTTCCAAAGAAAAGGTCAATTTAAGCGCCAGTGAAGCTCACTACTGCTTATTCTTACGATCATCGTATAAAGGCATGCATCGCCTCCGTGTTTAATTCTAATAAATCTCGATTTATATAATAATATGATATGTATTACAATTCTGAAATACCGATACTGTAGAACCGAACATGGTTTGCATAGCTGCGCTTGCCCTACGCATTGTATAACGATTTCAGTAGGATCTTCATCGAATAGTTTATTGAATACTCTCGAATATCGACGATGGATCAAGTAACTATACGACCGGGTCGCGTTCCCTGAACGGTTTATCACGAAAATCAATTGGTAAGTTTGTCTACGTTGATATACGATTATGCACGAGGAATCTTTATGTACAAATCGTCGTCAATCGTAGAAAATATGTACACTTATTAGGTTATTTATAGGTATATCGTGGAGATTATTCTGAAATCTTACTGTAATCTTAGCGGAAACATAATATTAGTGTTTCTTATCGGTTTCTTTTGTAGCGTTAACTTGACGCTTACGTATAAGAACATATTAGAACTGTAACACGTAGTTTGGTGAAGTCTGGTGTATCGGCTGTGGAAACCAACCGATGCCATTGGTTTAATATTATTAGTCGCGTCCTACAATACAAGTAAAGAGTGATACATTTAGGACAAGGTGAAACCATACTCATCAAGATTGAACCCCTTCCTATCACATCGTGGGCTCTCGTACCCAAATGCGACAGTGACTTTCTAAGAGATTTAATATGTTGTTCAATCGATTGGTTACATTAATACCATTCTCATTAGGCTATAGCCTAATGAGAATGGTATTAAGGTAACCAATCGATTGAACAGCATGTCAATTTTAAATAGGGTCTTTTTGTTTCAAAATCATTACCTTTGACCTTGCATTCTTTTCAACTTTAACTGAGCATCCAATGATATTGGCGTGAGCGACCGCCTTAGAACGGTCAATGCACATCATGATTCTAACGAACGCTCATTTGTATTATCATTCTAGCAATATTCGAATAGTTTTGACTTGGAAGTTTGTATCAAATCCTCTGTTCAGTTCAACATTTTAGAAAGTTTCCGAAGACAAGTCAATTCTTTTTTCAAAGCTTATTATTATATACATTTTTGTCATCTCAAATTTCAAAACTGAATGACAGCATATTACTAGGACCCAAAAGTTACACCATACTTCACAAAGGGGCATCCGTAGACATCAAGTCTGTGAACTCATCTCATTGATTGTGGCAAATATTTACATAGAATCTAGTTTAGACGATATCCCGCAAGGCGCGAGCTAATTAGATGGTTGGTTATTACGATCAATACATTTTTTTCACTCGATTCGATCGCGTCATATAAGTGATTGATTATACACATGTACATTAAATAGATGCTTACAAGCATGAAAATCATGTTTAGGCACATAACTAACTACTGAAACAGTGAATATAATAATAATAATATTAACTGTGTGATTGAATGACACAGTCGTTATACACACAAATATGATATACAAGTCTGTCTGATGCATCTTATATTGTTCTTTTTTTGTGAGGATGCAAAAGAGCAGACCTGAAGCATGCAATCCATTTTTAATGAATGTGTGGTAATTATTATATGTTTGCGTATTTATTCCGTTGGTGGCTGTTGCGTTTTTTACACATGCAACCTATAGCTTAGGGTTGAAAAGATTGTCGTTTCATTAACATGGACATATCGTATGGTCAGCTGTTTTAAGGTTAATAGACGTTTAACAAAGAGTGTACAAGCCACTGCGATAGTAACAGCTAACTGTATTTCATGTGATTCTCCTTAATCTATCTATAGTATTTGTTTAGAACATAAGTAGACCGTTAATTAACACGTTTTAATAAACGTATGCTCTGCATGTTTAAAATAAAAACTACCAATAAATTCGTGTTTAATGTCAAAGTGTTTGTAGTACTGGATATTTATGATGTATAGCATAAATATAAATAATCTTTAAAATTCAATCAAAAATATAAGCCCCCGGTGACATCCTAATGCGTACTTACACAGTTCAGTAAACCACGTTGATAAAGATATGATATGAATGTGCTACGTAAACTATTTTAAATGCAAAACCTCGCTCTTTGCCCACTCCCGAATGTCATTTAAAATATGACATTTCGAGATTGTGCATGGAAAATATGAAAATACGGTTGCATGTACATTGCAAACCTCTTATAAAGAATGTGCTGTATTTCATAACAGGATTAACTATCATTCGGCTAGTTTGATCGTCTGCTCGATATTACACTGGTGTGTTTGGTAAGTGGTTTTATTCTTTCTTAATAATACAAAAAACTGTTCTTTGTTTACAATGACAACGAACAAAATAACCATAGTGTATTTTGACTGTTTAATACGTGAGTTCGTTGAGTGTGTATGTATTAAATACTACTCATTATTATTACGGCGATGAATAAGGCAAATATTGCTTGCTGCTGCTTCCGCAATTAATAATGACGATGATCATTAAATGGTGATAATCATAATGATGGAACTGACGATATTTTATTGATGATACTAGTAGACCATTTCATTATTTATTTATCATTCATAGACAGTTTCAAAAGAATCACTGAATCACAAATTAATGGAAATGCGAAATTCGTTGTATTCTCTATAAATACATCTTGTATGCTAAAATACAAATTTCGTCAGTTTCATTGTATGTCAAACTGGTCGACTAAAGTTTGCTATTTGCGACATGAAATGTAAGGGCTAAAAAGTAATCTGAAATAGTATTGTTATCATATTAATACTGTGAATGCATCGTTCATGCATATTATCAGGATTACTTTTTATTAATATCATTATAAGTATTTTGACGATAACGATCATCATGATCATTGTGAAAATGACAAGAAATATGACGGCGACGAAGAGACTAACGTTATTAATAAAAATATTAATGTATGATCTTAATTAATTTCTCAAAATTAATTTCCTCACTAATAATGTTCCTGGAGTGACACTTTTATGCTTGACGGCAGTGTAAATTATCAATGAAATACACAACGTGATTGCGAAGCGGCATGAACGCAGTGGATGTGAATCAACAGTGCTCTCCCAACAAGATTTTAGATTGTCAACGAACGCATTTTCTTTAAGCGTTTCCTTACCGCAATTTCAGTCAGTTATACAAGTTGCCTCTGTTTCCAAGTTATCAGTGTTTCTATATTATTAGAATAGTTGTTATATTTTTCTGTTAAAAAAACTGTGGTATGGAACAAAATCGTCTCTGTTGTTATTATCAGAACCGCATAGACGTCTGAAACCCGCGCCTAATGTCTATGTCATGGTCAAAATAAATAGCAGTATAAGATCAGTTTCCGGGAAATAACGGTCCTTCCGTTCTTCAATGGTTTATTGGCTTTTACTTGTGCATGGATGGTCAAAAGATCAAAGTGCAAGGTCAATTGACCAACAGCTGTAAAACTATGCCGGGAAAATAAATCATCAATGACTGAATTATAACTTCTTCATATCAAAGTATTTAAGTCAGTCATTATGATTTCTATGAATTTTTGATTCCCTTTGTCTGTTTGACCTTTCTTCAAAATAATAGTTGTATATAGGGAGCCGACGGGTTGCCGGCGTGCACTAGGTCGTCGTCGGATTGTACCTCTTGTTTGTCAGAAAGGGGATACGATGAAATGTTGTTACAATATAAACTAATAAGCAATCCATATTGACAATTGATAAATTTAGGCGTTTACAGTTAAAAAAAACACGCTTATTTAGTTAAATTGTTTCACCCACTGCATCGATCGTTAACCTAATATTATCACCAAATAAATTTATATCGTTCTTGTTGCTTGGATAAAGAATCGCGTGTCTGGCAAACTGGTAATACAGGTGAACTGTTGCACGAATTTGGGACTACATTACAGAAATTAGCCACACAACGTGACATACTCCCAACGGACCGTTTGTAATTCGATTTGAACTGTAGATCATACCGTGTCAGATCTTGGCAAGCGTATTTGTCAAACCGTAGAGAGATGCAACTGAGCGCAAAGCAGCGTATCATAAAGTACGTACACGCATTTTATCGCATCTAAACCTGAAATATCAGAGAACGATCACGATCATTGAAGATTTGCAAATCGTGGCGTTCGTGGAGGATCGTACGGCAGTTTGGAACATTAATACTATAGGTTATAATACAATACGATTGAGTACGATGCTTCCGATAAACAATGTATCGCAGTCGAAAGTGTTCATCCTTTAACTTTTTTGAACCGTATTTCAAGATCACTTGTATGCTCGACGGCAGTGTTACAAATTAATTAAATAAAACACTTGATTGAGAAGCGGCATGAACGCTTTGGATGTGAATAAAAAATGCTCTAATTAAACGATATAAGATTGTCAGAGAGCGCATTTTCTGTATAGCGTATCCTTACCGCAATTTTAGTCAGTTATACCGGTTGTCTTTTTTTCCAAGTTTCCAGTGCTTCTATTTCATTAGAAAAAAAATGTAATATTTGTCTTTTAATAATGCTGAAGTATTGGTCGCCATCGGATTTTATCGCGAAGCGAAGAGGCTTCGCTTAAATGATGTTACAATTTAAATTAATTAGCTGTGCACATTTAAAATGTATACATTGAGGCGTGTACAGTTTACCACAACAGGCTAATTTAGTAAATTGTTTCTCCCACTGCATCGATCGTAAACCTAATATTATCACCAAATTAGCTTATCTCTTTCTTGCTGCTTGGATAAAGAATCGTGTATCTGGCAAAGTGGTAATACAGGTAAACTGTTGCACGAATTCGGGACTACATGGTAGATATTAGCCACACTACATAACATACTCCCAACGGTCAATATGTAATTCTATTTGAACTGTAAATCATACTTGGAATGTGTAAATGTCAAATTGTGAACAGATTATTATGAAGTACCGACACGCATTTTATCGTATCTAAGCATGACATAAAAGAGAAAATAAATGATCAGTGTGGTCAATGTTGGCGTTTGTTGACTTAGGAATATGAGTGGGAATATAGCATGAACTCATCACGGTATTAGTTAAAATAGGTTCCGATAAAAAAAAGGTTCCTCAGTCGCTCGTGTTTATCATAGAATTTTGTTGATTAAAATTGATTTTAATATCTGATAATGCCCGATAAGATATGACAATATCACAATCACAAGTTCACGAATTACACCACGATTTCAATCGTGGTGCCAATCGTGATAGTGGTAACGAAGCATTAGTACCGGACACACTGTCGCGATGTTTGGCCTCGATCGTCCACGATTTAAAAAATCTGTGTCCAGCATAGAAAGGGTGAACACAAACGTACTGGCATTAATGTGATGATTGAAGAATATTGGCCGATCCTTATAGATCATTCAGCGCGATGGTATTTGTGAACATGTTTAAAACATGTGTTGCTTGTTCCAGCGCCGCATTTTTTTTTCTAAAAAGTATCCCAAATTAAGCGCCATCGTAGGGGCCGTGCTTTATTCATCCTGATAGATTTGGATTTATTTCAAAGCATGCGTATCACGAAACTTGATACGTTTGACTACGTCCATTGCGCGGATGGCTCCGCTTGTCCTACGGGTTCAATATTGATTCCAGATGGATCTTCATCGAGTTAAATCAAGACTGCTTACTAATAACACGGTCGACCAGGCCAACTGGACTTCATTTATGTGCGTCAAGAGTCGTTTCATATAAGCCTGTGCAGTCCGCTAATCTGGCTAATCTGGAAAGACAATTTTCACCTAAACTGGATTTTCCTTGAATAAAAAAATCCAGAAGAGCGGAAAGTGTCGTCACTGATTAGCCTGTGTAAACTGCACAGGCTTATATGGGATGACACTTACGCACATGAATTAACCCCAGTTTTCCCAGAACGCGGCTCCAATGATGGCGATGTGCATCCCGAGTCATCACGATTGAAACGTCCATTATTCACATTAATCAATCAATCAATCACAATCACATCATAGGCTCGCACAGCCAAGCCAAGCGAATTGAAATCAATCGGTTAGGTCAAAATGTGCTATACACGTTGCCGTTCTCCTGCTTTCTCTGATTCAATTATGCCAGTTAAGTGCACTTAGTTCATGTAAACCAGCTTTCCCAGGTAAAGTGTGAATATGTGTTACTGAACGCCGTGATATGACTGAAATACTGTTGAACACGGCTAAAATTAAATAAACAAACAAACAAGCCAACCAACTGACAGAATCTATTAAGATAAGCTGTAAAACAGCCATCTGGAAGAACTTCGGGAAAATAACTGCTTAATAGAAATTCGCTCCAATGAAATTATGTATTATAAACACATCAAAAGTATGAAAAGCAAGATAGTTTGTCATTAATCGGTCGTTTGTCACTGGAATACTTGTTTTTACTGATTAATCAGAAAATTGACATCATCATTCAACTTGTAATTCGTCAGATTCATGTTAAATTATTGTTTAAGAAACAGTTCAGCAGTGTTTGATTGTGATACACTTTCGTCTTCTTGTTCGATACTTTATTTGTGTGTTGTTCTATTTGACAGTTTAGAGAATGCATTGCCTAGGTTATTGTGCAATTCCATAAGTTTGTTAGGTATTAATGCTCGAGAAACGACGCTACCTGCACGAAAATCCTACAAAAATATATATATATTATGTTAAGCAATCGGAACAACGTATCAGAAGGAAAATTGTGGGTGATGGTACAACTTCATGGTCTTAAAATCCATTTAAAAGAAAGCATTATACTCCGAATCTGTGTAAAAATGTAATTTAAACGGAAGTATCTGATCATCCATTTTCAAGCACCAGATGGAAGATTTCTCGATGAACACGTATATCTTATCAGTTTTTCGACAAAAATGTTTCTAAACATTGTCATCTCGACGTTCATTTTGATAAGTAATTACAATGCGTATGCTTTACATCATTTCAAGTAAATCATACGGAGTTAACAAACTGTTGGGCAACTGAAGAGGTACAAAAAGTGTCTATTAAAGTCAAGTTAAAAACGCGTTTAATTTAATACTATGAAGACTTGATATTACTCTGAGTTTGGTCATAAGAAAGTGATTTTGGTTAATATTCATAACACGTTCAAAGAGTGTCATATTCGAGGTTAAACATAACTATATTATGATATTTTTGAAGCGTTCTAAGTGTTTCGCTTTAACGTTATACTGATTCGATCAAGCAGAGGAATTTAGGCGGCTATACAATCATATCAAGATAAACAGCTTTAACAATTTTATAGATCGTTCAGTGGAACATGGATAATACATCTACAGTTCACTGAACTTTAAAAGAGGGAAAACTCGCCCTTCATTCGGCTAACTAAACCGGCGGTATGTACACACCGGTTTCACGAAGTGTTGAACAGGATGTATTTTGTAGTTATACTTGTTGGGAAATACATCAAGTGAATTTCAATTTAGTATGTACACTGTGAGTGTTATAGACTGTATATACTGACAAGCAGAGCTGTGGTTTTGAAGGATTTATTGCTGTAAGTCATTTGGCAGAAAATGTTTTTAAAAAGGATGTTGATCGTTATGTTTGTGATATTGGATAAAACTGCTAATAACATTATAATGTAATATATACCGCAATTCTAAGTCATCATCACTATTGTAATTAAAAAATGTTTTATTTGTTATATTTTATTGGCCTTTACCATTTTTACTAATAAAATAAAACACACTTACATTAAGAAATTTATCAAGAGTGGTACATTTTGAGTGGCTTGTTAACGCTTTTTTGTAAGACCTTACCTTAAATGAAAATTGGCGTACACCAGTAACTTTGGTGACTGTCATTGTGTATTTGAAGAAAAGATTTGTAAGACCTTACCTTAAATGAAAATTGGCGTACAACAGTAACTTTGATGACTGTCATAGTGTATTTGAAGAAAAGATAAGATTCCTCGTGATATCAATAAGTTGAGCAAGTTTCGATACTGCCAGCGGTTCCAACATTTCATGCGCGTTGGTTACCATGTTACATTGTAATGCATTTCACAATGAATTGATTTCAATGAAATGTTTGTAATAATATACTGGATTTTGACCAGCCTTTGCATTCATGCGCAGTGCAAAGATACTTATTATTAAAGGTTTCACATTGTAAGATGATAGACTTGTATAACTGATAGTAATACATAAACGTTTATATTCAATAACACTGTTTCACTATTTAAACCGCATAATTGATCAGGGTCACTTACGGTATTTCAATTTAATAAACTGGCGCACGTGATCTTGTCTAAACACCACGAAACACTTCAATAGCAGGCGATACTCAACAGTGATAGCATACTTATTGAAAGTTTGAAAGTCGTGCTATGTAAACCTCTTCAGTCGGTAAATTTGGAGCATGTTGAGACTATCTCTCTTTTATCCCTCATTTGTAACTTAGCGCGAGATCTTCGCTATTTATTCAGGGTTAATGGTAATCCTGCCCCAATAATAGCGACGTAGAGATGGGTGTATGGTGGGACGGAGAGTCAGACATAGTTCCTTTTTAACGGAATCAATTACATCATGGTCTTATATATTTTAAAGCGAGGTTTTTGTAATCGGGTTATCTAGTAAAACCATAAAAAACTCTCACTTTGACATTGTTACGTGCAATGAACATTTTGGCTCACCTTAGTACGAAAATGCAAATGCTAAGCTATTGTGGTGATCCTATGTCCAGCGTCCGTCGTCGTTATCGCACATTTTTTCTCCATCTTGATGACTCTTATGCAGTTTGTTTATCTTGAAAATATCCACTCAAAGTAAGGAAGTTGGAGGGTATGAAATAACACGTGTTTAACCTGATCGTCATCATTTTACAAAATTTAGTGTGTGCATTTTTGAGACGCAAATCTATTATAACATTTATTTTGCGTGTCTTCTCATAAACTGAGGCAGTAGAAGGAAGAGTGATGGTAGCTGATAAACACTTTAATCAGATTGCACTTAACGACTG
Source organism: Dreissena rostriformis (assembly GCA_007657795.1). NCBI lineage: Eukaryota > Metazoa > Mollusca > Bivalvia > Myida > Dreissenidae > Dreissena > Dreissena rostriformis. The sequence continues at coordinate 66,471 of VMBQ01003310.1, forward strand.
TTCCTCATCAAGAGTAATGTTTACTGTAATTGTTCTCTTTTTTGCCCATTTCCTTCCAATAAGATTTGCTCTTTTTTTCTCGAAGACCACATGGAGCGTTAGGTGGATAACGTTTCTTTAATGCTGAAAGTCCTATTGTTCCAGACCTTCAACTTACTCCATGATTGAACATGAGACCCAGTATCATTTAACAGTTGTAAGAAAATTCAGTAGTTTCATTTATATATAAGAAAACGTAAATCCTTTTGGGTAATTTCATGTAGACCACGGTTTAAGTGGCCGCCAAAACGCAAGGTTCTAGCGAGTTTAACACAATTGGCCAAGTGGAATGTTTTCGGACTGCATTAGACTACCTTGGCTTGTATGTACCTCTGGCTATGCCACTATACAATATATATTAATCAACTTTCCCCATTTTTCAATTTCAAAAGTAAGGCGTAATCAGTAAAAAAAATCATATCTTAGTTTAGTTGTGTCTCATACGGCTGCGATCGTAAATCTTAGATCACCACTAAATAATCTTATATTTTTCTTGGTGCGTGTATGAAACATCAAATGTCTGGTAATACACTTGAACTTTTTTCACTTGACTTGGACAATTTCATAGAAACGCACCAGATCCAGTGAAAGAACTAACTGAACCAAGCTGGTTGACATAACTTTAATTACCAGACTTGTAAACATTACATTAGTTAAGCAGATTCTCTGACAGAAGTGTAATAACCGGACTCTTTAGTATTAGTAGATGCCATAAACTAAATACGAAGTATGTTCAGCACTGGTCACTCTTTGAAGATTTTGACCACGATCATCAAAGCTATACAAACTATCCATACGTACTGTTTCTGCGTACTTTGTGTAATTAGTGTGTGAGTGTATATCTAGTTTTCTACATTTGTTTGGCAATTGGTCCATTGCCATAAATAAAGCGCCGCATTGTATAATAAGATTTCTCACTGCTCGTTAAGGTGAAGGTTAACTTTGGGTATCTTCGGTGTGATTTTTGAAAAATTCTTGAATGATCCACATCGCTCTCGAGGCGCTTGTCGGAGCACCGCCACGATTTTCCCCAAGAGAATGTCAATCTAGGCGCCATCGTAGCTCGTTCTGGCATATTCGTACGACCATCGTATAAAGGTATGCATCGCCTTCGTGTTTAAATCTCATAAATCGCGAGTTATATTATTACTTGATATGTATTACAATACTGCAATAAAAACACTGTAGCATTTTTATGAAGCGTTCCATTAACGGTTATCGCGATAATCCTTTGCACTTGATAAGTTGAAGTAACGACTTTGCACGAGGTATCTTGATGTACAAATCGTCGTCAATCGTAGTGAAACTTGAGAATTAGTTTTATATATGTGTGTGTGTGTGTGTGCGTGCGTGTGCGTGTGCGTGTGCGTGTGCGTGTGCGTGTGCGTGCGTGCGTGCGTGCGTGTGTGTGTGTGTGTGTGTGTATCGTGGAGATTATTCTTAAATCTAACTTCAATCTTAGGGGTTTCATAAACAATCTTAGTGCTTGTAATCGGTTTGTTTTGTAGCGCTAACCTGACGCTTATGTATAAAAACATATAAGAACTGTAAAACATATTTTGGCAAAACCTGGTGTATCGGCTGTGAAAACCTACCGATGTCATTGGTGTGGTATTCTTAGCCTCGTCCTACAACAAAAGTGAACACATGCCGAGGGATATATTTGGGACATTGTGCATCCATACTCATCAAGATTGAAACCTTTTCTATCACATTGTGGTCTCTCGTAACCAAATGCGTCAGGGAATTTTCTATGAGAATTAATCTGTTAGTTCAATCGATTGTTAACATTGATAATATTCCCATTAGGCTATTGTCAATTTAAAATAGGGTATTTTAGCTTCCAAATCATAACCGTAAGGCGTTGACTCGCATGCTATTCAACGTTAACGGACCAACCAATGATTTTGGCGTGATCGACCGCCCTGGAACGGTCAATACAAATCATGATTCTATCGAAGGCTCATTTCTAGTTTATTAATAAAAACAACTTCCAAAAACATTTCAGTGTTTGCGTCGACGCTTATAATATTTAATTTAACAACCGCCGTAGCGCAGTTTGTTAACTCGCTGATTGTTAAAAATCTCATTTACCTGAAGTAGATAACACCACAGCAATATGCCCCAAAAGTTACACCATACTTCACAAAGGGTCAAAATAGACATCAAGTCTGTGTTTTGTGAACTCATCTTATTTATTGTGGCAAATATTTACTTAGCATCTTGTTAAGACGATATCCCGCAAGGCGCGAGCTAATTTGATGGTTGGTTATTACGATCAATACCGTTTTATCACTCATTTGATCTCACCATATTAGGGGTTGATTACATACATGTACATTAAGGGAATTTGATTAAAAAATGAATAGACGTCCACGGCTATAATTAATAAATGAAACAGAGGACACAATAACAGTAATTGATTGTTCACTGATTAAATGAAACAATCTGTATACACATGTGTGATGTACAAGTCTGCCTAGTGCCTTAATTTTTTTCTTTTTGTGAGGATGCGAAAGGAACTGACCTTACGCATACAATACATGTTTAATGAATTTTAAGTAGAATTATATGTGTGCGTATTTACTCCTTTGGTAGCTGGCTTGTCTTTTTAACACATGTAACCTATAGCGTATGGTTAAAAAGATTGTCGTTTCTAGTACATGGACGTATCATATATATGGTCAGCTGTTGTTAGGCTAATATACGTTAAACCATGAGTGGTCGAGCTACTGCGTTATCTGTATTTCATATAGTTATCCTTAATCATTCGATACCATAGGTTTATAATATAAGTAGACCGTTTATTAACAGGTTTTAATAAACATATGTTTTGCATGTTTTGAAAAACAAACTCTAACAATAAATTCATGAATGAATGTCACTCTGTTTGTAGTACTCAATATGTATGACATATAACATAAATTTGCATAATCTTTACAATTCATTCAAAAATATAAGCCCCCCCCCCCCTTCCCCCTGATGACACCTTAATGCTCACTGACACAGTTCAGTAAACAACGTTGATAAAGATATGATATAAATGTGCTACGTAAACTATTTTAAATTCAAAATTCTCGCTCTTTGCCCACTCCATGAATGTCATTTAAAATATTACCTTTCAAGATTGTGCAGGGAATATATGAAAATACGGTGTAATGTACATTGCTAACTTCATAGAAAGAATGTGCATCATTTCATATCAGGATTTAACATCATTCGGCTAGCTAGGTGGTCTTCTCGATAGTACACTTGGGTGTTAGGTAAGTGGTTTCATTTTACCTTAAGTTAATAATACAAATAAAATGTCTATGTTTACAATGACAACGTACAAAATAACCATATATTTGTTCGACTGATTAATATATGCGTTCGTTGAGTGTGTATACATGTATTAAATACTACTCATTATTATTGCGGTGATGAATAAGGCACATATTGCTTGCTGCTGCTTCTGCAATTAATGATGGCGATGATCATTTAATGGTGATAATCATGATGATGGGACTGGCTATGTTTAATGTATGATACTTGTAGATCATTTCATTATGTATTTACAATTCATATAAAGTTACGAAAGAATCTTGAATCACAAATTCATGGAAATGTGTTCCGATCTTGCGATTGATATATTCGTTTTATTCTCTATTAATAAATCTAGTATGAAGAGATGCACCGTTTCGTCAGTTCCAATGGCATTTTAAACTGGTCGACTAAATTTTGCTATTTGTGATATGAAAATTAAAGGCCAGGAAGTAACCTGAAATAGTCTTTTCATCATATTAATACTATGAATGAATCGTTCATGAATATTATGATTATTATTTTTATAAACATCACAAGTATTATTATTACGATAACGATGATGATCATCATGTTGAAAATGACAAGAAATTTGACGGCGACGAAGGACCTGACGTGCATGAAAATGGAGTAATGTAAACTCTTAATTAAGTTATCTAAATTAATTGCCTCACCAATAATGTTTCTGAAGTGACACTTTTATGCTTGACGGCAGGGGAAAATGTCAATGAAATACAACACGTAATTGCGATGCGGCATGAACGCAGTGGATGTGCTTGCCTAATAAGATTTCAGATTGCTAGAGAGAGAGTATTCTGTATAGCGTTTCCTTACCGCACGTTTGGTCAGTTATCCCGGATGCCTGTTTTGTGAATTTCTTAGAATCCACGGTTTGTATTTTGCTACTTTCGGTTTCCGGCAAAACATGAATCTAAGTTGATCACACAAATTTGAGCATTTTTTTAGATAAAGGCAGTTCTTGTATTACGTTTTATAAGTTAGAATGTGCTCTTGAATTTCATGCGTTAACAATTGTTATTTGTTATACCCCCATTACCATTGGTAATAGGGGCTATATAGGAGTCACTTTGTCGGTCGAAAATTCATCGGATCTTCGCCAAACTTGGTCAGAAGTTGTATCTGGATGATGTCTAGGCCAAGTTTTAATATGGGTCATGCCGGGTCAAAAAATAGGTCACGGGGTCACTTAGTGCGTTTTAAACAGAGAGTTTGTCCGGACCATAACTATGTCATCTATCGTTAGATTTTAAAATAACTTAGTACATTTGTTCACCATCATTAGACGGTGTGTCGCGCAAAAGAAGTACGTCAATATCTCCAAGGTCAATGTGACACTTTAAGTTCAAAAGTCAAATGCTTGTCCGGGCCATAACTATGTTGTTCATTGTGAGATTTTAAAATCATTTGGCAAATTTGTTTACCATCATTGGACGGTGTGTCGCGCGAAAGAATTACGTTGATATCTCCAAGGTCAAGGTCACACTTTGAGTTCAAAGGTCAAAAATGGCCATAAATGAGCTTGTCCGGGCCATAACTATGTCGTTCATTGTGAGATTTTAAAATCATTAGGCATATTTGTTCACCATCATTGGACAGTGTGTCGCGCGAAAGAATTACGTCGATATCTCCAAGGTTAAGGTCACACTTTGAGTTCAAAGGTCAAAAATGGCCATACATGAGCTTGTCCGGGCCATAATTATGTCGTTCATTGTGAGATTTTAAAATTACTCTGTACATTTGTTCACAATCATTGGACGATGTGTCATGCGAAAGAATTACGTCGATATCTCCAAGGTCAAGGTCACACTTTGAGTTCAAAGGTCAAAAATGGCCATAAATGAGCTTGTCCGGGCCATAACTATGTCATTTATCAAGGGATTTTGAAATCATTTGGCACATAT